>JABSMS010005387.1:0-34902 GCA_018902275.1 Aleiodes sp. PSUC_FEM 10030003
GGAATATATAATCAATATATTTTTGGTTTATATTTTTTAGAATATATTTTTTTTCTACACAGGTACATTAGATGCAAAATCATTAGGACGATCCTCAAAGCAGCCATGCGTCCACAAAGTACGTTAGTCGCCTATAGTTTTCCCCAAAATATACGAATCACGAATTTATTATTAAAATTAAGAATATTTCAACGAAGAACAAGAAAATGGGAGCATTATGTAAAAGATTGAAAAGTCATAGATAAGACTAATAAAAAAAATTCACTTGAATCTCGTACACTCGATGAATTGTTCATCTTCAAATTATGAATTCGCAATTAATCATTGAGCTTAACCACGTGGGTGTGCTGTTTACCGAGCTGGCAATTTGCCCCTAACGGTGTTCGCTAAGCGGCTTATTATATTAACAATGTAACCATAAGACACGGATAGAAAATTCAATGGAAAAAGGGCCGCAGAGAGGAATAGAAGGGTTGTGACACTCTTACTCTCTAACATCGGGGCGTGCCACGATTTTCCATATTCTCAGCAACACTGCTTTCGTAAGATTTACAACACCGAGGCAACAACTGAGAAATGAAAGAATAAAATGATTGAAACGCGAAGGAATAACGTTGACACATGTATACCAGACAGAAGTCCATTGGGGCCACTGAGAAAGTGTGCACGGGTGGAGTCATTCGTTATTGTTCAACTGGTGTTCAAAACGTGTTTGTTCAATGAATTTGACAAACAAGAAGTTTGGAGTTTATCCTCAGGAGACGGAAAATTTGTGGGAGTTACTTAGAGTGGAGATTTTGTGGGAATGATCGATGGTTAAAATTTTTGGAGACACGAGATTATATAGTCAACCGGAAATCGACGGAACTACAGCAACACTTGGTTGTGACACTTTTTTTTGCATTTGTTATTCTAGAAAAATAGTTCCGTGCATCTAGATTAGATAGAAAATTCCGGGAAGGTTTTTTTTTGTCTGTGGAGATAGAAAAAACATGTGCTTATTATTCGATAATATCTGTTAGGGTTAAACTCACTGGGGAGACTTCTAATCAACGCCAACACTCACAAAATTCTCATGACAGAGATCATGATAAATGTCCCGAAGAAAAATACGGAGAAACTTTTTTCTTTTGGGAAAAAGAGTGATCATGAACCCCGATACGACGTAATACAAGAATGCTGCGTATCGAAAGGCCTTACGCCAAGTGCACAAGAGAATTTTCCGGTTCGTCATTGTTACTTGTGTCATCAAAAGGCAGAAAAAAGAGGAATAAGCGTGTGACTCTTTGCCAAAGAAGCTCTACCTTGGTGTAGGACTGTAGGTGCTTTCGTTTCACTTCCACTGTCATTCTACGTTTCTCTCATTGTGCAACACTTGCAGGTGGCTAATAATGGGGCTTGGGAATGAGAGAGTCCCAGTGTAAGCTCAGTAGTCGCGGTAGTGTCGTCACCTCTCTGTGTGCTTCAATGATCATTTTACAGGCTGTGAGGGGTCATAAATGTTACCATTTTGTGTTGCACTGTGCCGTGCCACTGTTGGTCATCACTGTTCTGTATCTCGGTCTCGTGGCAATTGCCAGCAGGATATCCTGCAGTGGTCCACGAAGGATTTATGATCCATGAGAAAATTTTGTTATCGAATCGAGTAAAAGAGTTTGCCTCTGACTAATAAAATAATATGAATGAATTCTTCGATAAAAGACAGAATTTTTGAATTTATTACGAGATTCTTTTTTACTAAAGTCTAATATATATCTCGGAATCCAAGGGGTGTTAGGGCACATATTCCCCTTAAGCCACAAGGCAAGATCTGAGTACCCACAAAAGACCTCGATCCTCGTCTTCTTCCAAAAGCAGGGGGGTTAGAAAAAGAAGAAGAAGAAAGAAGAAGAGAGATGGAGAAAAATCCTTACGCTATATGCCTGGGGTTGATTTATGTGGAAGAGATGGCCAGGGTATTCTATGGTGGGGATTGCGCATGCGCAAAGAGAAAAGTTAGAAAGGTTTTTCCCCCCTCTGGGGGCAATAGGTATATCCCTATCCACTGTATAGTACTTCTATCCCCACCATGTGTTGGTTGGGTTTCGGTTTACGGGACAGGGACTGGTCGTCTGGAGTAGTCAGCCTCCCTCTACGCCTCGGTCGTTGTCCACTCAGTTATTAAAACCGAGGCGACACGCTCACCAACCAGCAATTATCTGGCGAACGCCCGTGGCCGAACAACTAAAACGTGCGCTCTCTGAAAAAACGAAAAAATCTTAAACTATTTCGCTTCGAATAGTGAATCAAGTTCCCCTTCCTGGTTTTCTTCAGGACTCTGTCCTTCAACTCTTGGATTACTCGTGGGTGTAAACCAATTATTACTGAAGAAAGGGAATAAATAAATAAAAAGAAAGGAAAAGTTTTAAAACGTGATAAAAAGAAGAAAAGATTCAACACAAGTGTGAAGTGATGGCACAAGTGATGCAGTATCAGCAGGTCCGTTGTAATCCATATATACATATAGCTTGTATACAATAATTTAACGTCGAATTATCACGGTGCTACACAGCGCTGTATTTGTGAATTATAGTAATCATCTGCCGTAATATTACATTCGAAGCGTGAACGCTTCTGATGGGGTCCGGTGTAGTTGATACTTTGGTTATTTTCTCCCAACGCAATAATTATTCTCAATTTCAAATATAATTTTTTTCCATCGATTTATTTTTGGAGCGACCATTTCATTTCGATGCTTATCAATTCTCAGAATACTAACGGCAATTCAATGAAAGAAATAGAGTTATTACGTTTAAGTAATTCAAGTGATATTAGACGAGTGACTAATGATTTTTTTAATTTCGTTCTTACAGATGGGAATGCCATCGATGATGTCGCCGATGCCTGGAATGACCCCAATGTCATCTCTATCAATGCCAATGCAACATCCAATGGATTACGGTACACCAAGTATGCACTATCATTCATACAACACTCAAATTCCGAGCCATCATCTACAGAGTAGTCAGTCCTACTGGTTCTCGAGTTCAACGCACAGTCAAATACCGGAGCCACTTACTCCCCCGTCTTACACAATGCCGTCAAGTACACCAAACTGGTCAACTCAAACTCACATACCACAACCGCAATTAGGCTCAATCCCTGCGATTCAACACTACAATTTACCACCGAGTCCACCAGAATTGCCGCCGAGTCCTCAGGGACACACTAGTCCTTATCAGTGGCCATTGACACCGCCAGCTGAGCACATGTTACCCGAAGAAACAAAACCAGGTAGAAAATGTACAAGATGTCGTTGTCCAAATTGTCAAGTTGATGGCGGTAATCAAGTCGGCGTTGATGGTAAGAGACAGCACATTTGTCATGTACCTGGATGCGGAAAAGTTTATGGTAAAACATCGCACTTGAAGGCACATTTAAGATGGCACACTGGTGAACGGCCATTCGTATGCAATTGGATATTTTGTGGTAAACGTTTTACGCGAAGTGACGAACTCCAGAGACACCTTAGAACACATACTGGTGAAAAACGTTTTGCTTGCCCGACTTGCGGCAAACGTTTCATGAGAAGTGATCATCTGACTAAGCACGTTAAGACGCATGAGAATCAGAAGAGGAAATCAACGAAGAAGGATAAGGAGAATCAACCGATGAAAGCCGAGGTTCCCGTCATCTCTCAGCCGCAGTACATGCCCATGGTGCCATATCCAATGGTTTAAGGTTCAAATTGTTTCTATTATTATTCGATACCTCGCTGGTTGGGCTCCGAGAAGACTTGAAGGAGGAGAGAAAGAGCTGCGGAAAATAGTTGATATAGAAATGGTTTTGTTTTTGGTTGGAGCAGACTGATTTTTCAAGGTGCTGTGAGAGTGTGCCTTTTTATTTTTTTGTAAATATTATAACTGCTGATGAAGAAAGAAAGTTCCTATTACTGATGCTGTAATTATTGTAAATAAGATGATGTATATTTTATCATTGTAAATTATTAAGATAAAAATTAAAGTACTTTCATTCAAATATAGAAAAAAATGTTCGAAATTTATTAGATTTTTTCCCCGGGTTTCAGATGGGATTCAAAGATAGAATAAATTCTTTTTCACATAATAACGAATCATCCCCAGTATATCGAATTCACCCTGAAATCTTCCTGTCACTCGATACATCCTCAACCCGGGTTACAATGACGCTCATTGGATCTTCGAGAGAAAAAAAATAATAAGAGACTCCTCTGCTGAGATTTTCTACCTGCAGGTGCCGGAGCGTGTATCTACGCCTTTAAATCCAGATCAATACAATTTTCATTTTTTCATTCTCTTTACAAAAAAAAATTGAAATTCATTATGAAAAAAAGAAGAATCTCTGCACTTTAAGGCGCACTTAAATGTTGCAATATTTACAAACCCATTTATCACGTAGCAGAGTTAATTGCAGCCTTCAAAAAAATAATGCAGAATAAAGCGGCGGCCTTGAGCAAGTTCAGTGGTAAAGCGGAATAAAGACAGAGACAGAATGCAAAATAAATATTTCCTCATTGCCACAAGTTAAATTTATTGCTAATTACTTTTCCTCACTTGTGGTAGCAATTCGTCATGGTTCGTGTGTTCTCTCTTGTAGAGTGAGAGATATTGCTATGAAAATGGGGTGGCGGATGTATGAAAAAATTAAAATAAGTTGAAGAGTAAAAGAAAGCCAAACGATTCATAATATCTTTAAAATCTGTGCGTAGTTCCAATAAAGGCTCAACAGATGGCCCCAGAGTGAATGGAAAAAGCCCTATGGTTGAGCCGCGCGCGACGAAGTTACTATTAAATGGGCGTTGCGGCATCGGCAGAGCTCTCTCGCCGCAACGGCAAAGATTCATGGCTGGCCGCACATTTTATACATATATATACATCATCCAGACCGAAAGAGAATATGAAAGAGCGAAACAAAACAAGATAGGGAAAAAGAAGGAATGAAATCAAAAAACCAAATGAAAGAGAGACAGAGATAGGCTACAAAAAAGGGGGAAAGAATAAAAGCAAAATTAATAAAAAAAAAATTAAAAAAGGGAAAAAGTCAAGAGAAAAAGAATGGAGAGACAACCGGGGAGCAAATTATAGGGAAAAATCCGTGAGGACGAGGAAGGAAAAAAGGTGGAGGTGAAAAGAGTGAGAAAGGGCTCTACGAAATTCACGTTAATAAAGAGAAGGAAAGAAAAGAAGTGGAGAGGCGAAAAGGTGGGTGAGGTTCTGAATGAGGGACAAAAGAGAGGGGAGGTTAAAGCCGAGGAGGACGCGCACATAGCTACAAAGAGAGGAGAAGGAGGTGGCTTTATATGGATGGGTGTAAAATGGGGAGGGGGTGGCGCCACGGCAATTCCAGAGTCGCGTTCAAAAGCCAAGTACGCAAACGTTAGTGTGCAACTGATTCAAAGAGCGCGCCGGCCGCAAAGTCACGCGGTTTACCATTGAAATCTTACAATTCGAAAAAAACCATCGCTCTCCCTTTCGCTGACTATCTCTCTCTAATCGATTGAGGGAACAGGAATAAATAATACTGAATATAAACTGATTTAACGTGACACATTTTGGATTTAAATGATATGAATAGTCGTGCGCATGCGCTCACGCGACTAGCAAGAATCACCTGCGCCACCTCTTGGTCCACTTGACAGTGTCTAGCGTGTTACGAGAAGAAAAAAATAAGAAAAGTAAAAGAGTTCGAAATAAGACGAGAGAAACGAGAAAATAATCGGCGATTCCACTGGGTAGACGAGGTGGAAGGAGAACCGGAGTGGGAGGGAAGGTGGACCCGACCTGTCTCCTTTTTCTTGGCGCTCCGGCGCACCTCCGATAGTTCCTCCACGTGTTCGACGTATATCCACCATCAGTGCTTCCAGTCATACGAAAAATCAAATTGAATCTGTTCATTATTTCTTATTTTTATCATTATTTTATCGTTCGTGATTAGTGTAATACATTATTTTATTAATCTTGTGCTTTTTCATTGCGTGATTGTGGTAACCGAACACGTGCACGAAGTAATGCACGGGTGTAAATACATAAGTGTGAATTAGTAGTGAATTATTCTCTTTTTTTTCAATTTATTTAGTTCTTTAATTTAAAGTGGTGTAAGAGGTTTTTCTAGGGTTTTTTTTTCGTCCGGAAAAATTCAAACTGGAGGCAGAAGTTGGTGGCGGCGGAGGCCGCAGGGGTAACACACCCTCGCCATTGAACACCATTAATGTAAGTTAAATTCTAGTGATAAATAATAGCACATTTATACGTGAATAATAACTTTTCACAATAATAACTGTTTAACGAAACAAGTGATCGTAAATTAACGCAGTTACATTAGTAGTCACGGTGCGTCTGTTCCTCGCCGAGTAGAAATAGAGGAAAGAAGTTGGAGCGTCCTTTCTCCAGTGATTTAACCCCTCGGAGAAGACTGACCCGAGAAGAGAAGGAGAGAAAGAAGAGGTGGAACGATTCTCATTGTATTCGCGCGTCACACGCGTTTCTTTGCCAATATAATAAAAGTTACTATGTTACTACAACCGTAAACGCCCACCTATACATCAAGAGTCCCTCGTATGGGTTATACCTGATACCTTATGGTGGTACAGAACGTTACAGAATCAGAGGAACTAGCCTTATTTCAGTGATATGACAAAGTGGATAATCATGAAAGAAGTTCTTTCATAAATTCCATGATTTATTCTTCGATAAATTTTAAATTATGTTTAGCTATTTTTTGGCGGGATTCTGTGGAATTAGGAACGAGTTCTAAGGTTTGATTTTTGAAGTTGACTGTAGGGGGCATTGGATGCTGTGGGGGATTTTTCGAGAGCAGCCAAAAAGACGTCTGGAAGGGACGAAGTACTAGAAAACAAAACGTGCCGGCAACACACTGTATTCTTCTCAGCCACACCCCCGCACACAAATCTAATTAATTTATATCCCAAGTTTAGGCGCCACTAGAAGACTAAAAAGAAAGCTTCGACTGTGCGAAAATGAGTTTCGAACAATGTCTGATACTTTTTTTTTCTTATTCCTTTCCCTTTGTAAATCTTTGTTTACGGAATAGATTCATAAAATTAGGGAAATTGATGTGTTTTTCTGCCGTTGTTCATTTACTGTCCGTCGGATGCTGAAACGAAAGTCGTGATTTTTTGGAAGATTTAATGCTTGAGATTTTTGCATTTAGCGTTGAACACGCAAGGGAGAGAGAATTCCCTTCGTCTTTTTTCGTTTTTGTAATACGATCGACAATGGAGAAAAAGGCCTCGGGTTACCGCCGTCTTTCACTGAATGGGAATCGGAAAGTGTAACACTGAAAAAGAGAATATAGAAGGTCTTCCTGTGTGCCTGGTTATAAAATAGGTTCGAATCCTCTCGTGGGAGCTTGAACACTTGGGACCGATGGGAAAGCGAGACCAAACATAATAACAATTTTTATCAGAAATGAATTCCTAAATTTTACGCTGAGAAGCATCTCTAATTTCTTTCATATTTTTCAATGAGAATATATAAATATTTTCGTATTAGTTAAACCACAAGGGATGGCTATTCCGTCAATGCGAAGTTTGGCTATTTGTATGATGCAAATACATTTGGGAATTATGAAAAATTTCGGAGAAACGTCCCAGAAGAAATATTTAGCATCATCAGCGGTTTGTTTGAGGCAAAAATTTTGGCACCTGCTGAACTCAATATATACGACATTATTGGAGAATATCCCCTCGAGGGCATGAAAGACTACTGAGAAACAGGAGAATCAGAATGTACACCAGATGGAACCAATCCGGCGGACGATCACGGGGCAAGCGATACCAGCTGTTAAAAAATTATGCAATGTGCTTGAAAATTGAGACATCAGTGATATGATGTGATTCTAATAATAGATCCAACAAAATATTCCACCTTGCTTCAAAAAAATCAATTAATTTCCAATTGATAATTTCTTCATCGAAATATTTTTCTTGATTAAAAACGAATTTTTTAATTAATCAACAAAATAATTATGAAGATATCAATAAGAATTCTCAGAGACTACTAAGTATTTAACATTCAAAAGATGAACGCACTATTAACTTAACCTCGCATTAATATCAAACATTCTCTTGGCTCATTATGCTAATTGTGTGGGACCACTTGGGGCTCCCACTGGTGAGGCAGACCGCAGTGGACTCACCGGCAACAACACTATATAAAAGCACTGCGTGTTGGTTGAATTAACTCGCTTTACAGTGATTCCAAGGAAACCAATAAAATAATTTACAATTACTTGATGGAATATAACAAAGTAGCAAAGTGCCAGGTGAAGATAAGTATCTGAAAATATGAAAGAGTATATATTTTCTCCATTCCCTCATTGAGTGACAATTTCGAGTGTATTCCGAAAAGGGTCTTGGATAATTGGTGCTCTTCACGTAGCATGACAGACGTCAAAGATGATACCTCCACCCAACGACACGTCAATAATACTTTTCGAAACACATCACACTACCAAGAAACCAAGCTGGACAGGTTGATTGCAGAAAAACAGTAGCAATAAAAAATGCATTGAGAAAACTAAATAAACAACGTATTTATAAATAAATGAAGTCTTAAAAAAATGCGGTGGAATACGAGAATGAAGGAGGAACGTGTGGCCAGGGGCAAAGACTGGGAGCTGTTTCGTAATCGCAACCGGCAGATAATTTTCTGCACGACTGCTTGGGAAATTAGATCACCCACCTCATATTTTTCCCCCTTTACATTTAGTTTAGTCTCTGTGTCTCATCTTTCGAGAAATAAACATCTCATCTTAGTTGCAGCATACATCAGAAGGAATATGATGCTGGTCTGTCCATTGCATGCAGGAAGTTGGCGAGTTTTTCTTGCCATTCTGAGAGGAGCCGTTTCTCATTTTTTTTACAGCCATTGCCTTGATAATTCAGCAATTAGCAAGTTGAGCAAAGAAAAGAGGGACTGAGACAGATAGGATGGCAAGTGTGCCTGGCGCCGATCGAGGACGTATCTTTTATTTTCCATTTTGTTTTGAATTATTAACTCGTTTATGTAAAAAGCCCCGGGTTATCATCCAATAGCTCCAGTTTTAACCGTTAGTAACACTGGTTAATTCCGTTATGATCAAACTTCGCGATTTAAAGCTTTTACGTTATTATGCATGATTCGTCTTTTATTTGGTTTACCCATTTTTAGTTGAAAATCTTGACCCTCCAAGTTAATGTCTTTCCCACGTAAAACCTGACTCTCCAGGTGAATTTCAGGGTCAGTATTTTTTTCTGAAAAAACCATCGTCAGCATCCATCACACGAGATCACGAAGCGAACAAATAATGTCTCAAAGTCATGAGTGGAGAAATTTTTTTCAACTGTTCACTGGTTTTTATCCTCAAAGCTCAATCAATTGTGAAACAAATTTATTACATTGTACTCTTGATTATAATATAAATATCGTATGAATTAATCATATTAACCTATCAGTTGCTACCCATAATTGACTCTTTCAACACAAAAAGACGGTATACTCCGAGCGATTGAGTAATATCCGATTCTTTCTTCTCCTTTATTTTTTACAAATACCATTCGAACAGTGATTTTTTCGTATTTTTTTCTGAACGCAAAGAAATTATGGCAACGAAAAAATAATTCGAAAAAGAAGGAAAAAAAATGAAAGGAAGCTCATCCAATTTCAGGTGGATTTTGTGGGAACCAGAGGATTCTTCCATTAGTCCATACCTCATAGACGAGTAAAGGATAACACAGACTCGTGAAATTTCATTCCCTTTTTTAGATACAAGCGGTTGAATATACCTCCTCTCTCTTGTCTCACTTTTACATAGCTAAAAAATTGGGCTTATCCCAAGAGTTTGGCTTTCTTTCTTCGGCTCATGCGCGGCCGTTATACTCTTCTTGTCTTGCTGCTTCACTCTTGGCTTTTTCGGTGCTCTCTTGGTTTCGGGACCGGGTGTAATCGGTTCCCCGAAGCCCAGGGCTCATTATCGACCCGTCGGCCTAGCAATTACCTGCCATTCTCTCTCTCTCCCTCTCACTATTGCCTCTTCCTCTCCTCGTGTATGTGTGTTGCCCTCTCTCTTCCCCTCAAAACTTGGTCCTTCTCTCGAGTTTCTTTCGACTTATAACATCAAAAGAAGAACAAGAACAAGGAGAATCCAAAAAAACCACAACGAAATAATTTCTTCTCTGCATTACGAGGATCAAAATCCCCCAACACCTTGGTACAATTTTTATAACCCTCGCCCTCCTCTGATTTAGTTTTTGTTTGAATTCAGTTGGGGAATTTTTAGTTAGGCTCCGTTGATAAAAAGGGAGAGAGCATATACATGAACTACTACAGACACGGACGGTCCGCTGATAATTACTGGACATGCCACAAGCATGCAATAATTGCTGGCTGCACCAGTTCACGCCAGTAAACCAGAAAGAATCCTACAACCCTGAAGCTTCTTTTTCCGGAGGCAATTTATGGGCTAAGGGTAATTACACTTTTGCACCGATCGTGTCGCTACGTTGGGCATTATTTTTGCGTGATTCTAGGGGATAAAATGAGGAAAACTTTTTGATATTGTCATTTCGGAATTATTCCAACTAATTTTATGGACAATTAAGCGATGCTCGGTAATGAATCTTAATTTATGAGGTTTTTTTTTTCTGAGGTTTTTTTGTTACTCTTGGAATGAGATAATTATGTCGATTAGTATGCTGCATATTTATTGCACAATGCGAATTTGCAGTGTTTCAAGGCTTACACTGTTGTGACAGATGTTAATTCAAAATTTGAATAAAAATATGCTCGTGGTCGAGTGTTAAACAGTTTAGGTGTGAATCTGAATGAAAAAACTGATTTATCGATTGTAAAATTATTCTAATCATCTATATTGTCTCTCGTGATTCATCTAAACGTGTAATTATCGATAAAAATCGTTATCGCAATGTGGAAAAAAGAAATGTAAATCGGTATCAGGAAGTATTAGCAAGTATAGTCATGAAAAAAAACGCTTGCACTATTATACAAATGATAATTGCAGGTAATAGAACTTGCCAGTAGAAAAAAAAACCTTTTCAAATAAAACAATTGTCGAGTGCAGAGAGACACATGACAAAAGTGATTTTTTTTTCTCTCTTTCAAGTGTGCGTGGCTTGTGACAATCAAGTTTTATCGCATTCTCAGTGCATGTACATATGGGAACAAAATAGTCGTAAGTGTAGCGGGGAATAAAAATGTTGAAGAAATAAAAATAAATAAATTAAAAAAATTGAGGAATAATCGTGTGGTAATTACAACCGACAGATAACGATATCAATCGTTGAACACGAGGTAAAGGGGGTCACGTGAGGACAGTTGGTTAAAATAATTTAGATGCCACTGTGATCAGACAAGTCGAAGAAAATAATGATTTAAAAAAAAACAAGTTTATTCCACGCGATTCTAGTTTAGCGGTAATATCCATATTATTTTTTCCCCTCTACTTCATTATCGCGAGCAATTAAAATATCGGCAGGAAGTTAATTCAACAGATTACACTACATTGTAGCGTAGAAAAATGAAAATAAAGTAAAAACGACAGTTTGAGAGAAAACTCAATTAACTTAACGTTTTCTTACAGATTGCATAAATAAATTTTAATTAAATCACAATATATAATGTAGAAAATTTGAATTTCCAAGTATCATAATTACGTGAAGAATTTTCCAACTGAGTTCCTTAACGATATCGTTAACGAAAAAATCAACATTGCTTCACAACTAAACAATCGTAACAATTCATCTCAACTTCATAAGTTCAAAAAGTAGGAGGTGAATAGAGTGAGTTAATGTCGTTTACTTTAAGTATTCATAATTTACGGGGGAATGAGTTTCACTGTCTTTTAACCATGACTTACCGCGTCACGGAGGTGCGTCAAAGTATTCCTGATTGTTGTCAGTGGAAAAGAGATAGAAAGAGAGAAAGAGAGGGAAAGCTTATGGTATTGCATGTATACATTGTAACAATCGCGAGAGTTTTTAAAAAAGGTGTTCATACGTGAGACAGGTGCGTGTCTGCTTGAGCCTTCTGCATGCCAGCTTACTTTTGCTCTGCTCCTTATGTGTTTGTGTTGGTGTAGTTAACTTTGGGGGCAGAAAAAAATTATATTCCGAGGCACACGCTGAATATATCCTATCTCTAAAGTGGCCTTTTGTCCGGGTTACTCCTTTCTCGATGTTAACGTTGGCAACTCACGTGATACGGATTGTTGAAGAGAATAAAACGAGAGAGAAAAAAAAATGAAAGGAGAAATGGAGCTGTTACCTCTCCATTGTTGGATTCTGGGGAGTGCACCTGATCGATTTTTCTGTGGTCAGCATTTCATGTCTTTTTTTCTCACCAGAATGAAAATAAAATAAGAGGAAAACGAAGAATTTTTTAGGGAACATGACAATAAACCAAGGACAGTGACAGTTAATGATATTTTAAGTTTTTCTTCAAAAAAGAAACAAAGTTTCGGGAAGTGCCCTCAAATTACGTAAACCACGCGATGACTTGTTCACCCAAGCTAGAATGATTTCTTTGGTGAATGTGAAAATCATTGATTTAACTGCTTTTTGATTTGATTTTAATCTGTTATTTGAATTGCTTAAAGTAAATTAGGGACTTTTTTCGGATAGAAAACTACTTGATTCGACTAATTGGGCTATTTATTTCCAGCACATATTCAATTAGAGGATTCATATCCAGAAAAATCTAATGTCTCCTTACTATTTAATAAATTACCGTGGAAATGTTAAAATGTTACATTCTGTCATTTTTCAATTAATTCAACGGTAATAAAATCTCCACGGACTTAGATTCTTTGTCAATTGTTTCTATCATTCGTAATGAAGACGTTGCACTAATGAAGGACCAAGCTAGTTGTAGTGTTACTTCTGTGCAGAACGCTGGAAACTAATTAGATGTCATTAAGAACCGGTAAAAATATATATTCTATACTAAAATGTAACATGTACATGTTACATTACACATGATGTAGTAATGTAGTGGGGTAGGATACGGGTCCCCTCATAGATTAATTTTTGCACAAGTGATTATTTTTATTGTTCTTTCCGCCATATTTCTGAGAAATCTCGGAAACTGCACGTACCCGCCACGCACGAGATCCTCTTGTACGTATTGCCGGCACTTCTTCTTCTCTCTTTCTCTTCTTTGTTATAACTGAAGTATTCTGTTTCATTTTATGTATTTTTTTTACTGCACACTCTCTTACAATACTTTTTGCCACCTCCTCACATTTATTCACGCAGTTATGCGGAATCTGTTCGACTACTTCCGTTACCAATTGGACAACATTTATGAATTCCTTCACGCTAGTCAAACACAAAACTGTTTTTCACAATTTTTTTCTTTCTCTTCAATTTTTCGCTGTCGATTAATTCTTCTCAATTCGAGAAAAGAGGAGGATTAAAAAATGAGGTCATGCTCCAGATGAAATTGGCCTTAATTGCGTGGATAAATTGCCGGAGATTATATTGCAATTATAAGTGAAAAAAAAAAATGGGAAAAAATCATTATTCGTGGATTATTATTGTGCAAATCAGGCGCCAACGGTTTGGCACACACAGCTGGTCCTCGGTAGATTCTACACTTTGGATTTTCTAAGGAGAGAGAAAAAGAGAGAGAATAACCGAGATATACCGGTATCTCCTCATTCCTGAGTAATCGACAGAGCCCCTGGCGCAAAACGTGGGGCACCGCCATTTTCTAAATAACCGAACCTGCTTTGATATCTCGAAAGGATAATGCAAAATAGACGTGTAAATTTTTCTAATCATCTACACACAAAATTTAATTTTTTTCCCGCCTACCTTTTTTATTCCTTCATTTGAATTACGAGGACCATCAAAATGATCAGCTGACGAGTTTATTATTAACTCCGATGATCCGTTGCGTTACCCACATAACTAATAAAAAAAATTGCATTTTCTGAGAAACCTATATTACAAGAGATTCACATCGTAGTTTCACTGGAAATCCGGGGTTGTTGTACTCAGTCAATTGTATAATTCAATGAATTCGTCGAAGTAAAGTGACTGCAAGTGCGTCTCAACAATAGCCTCGACCCACTGCCACCAGTCACTTACCATAAATAAAAAAGAATGATTTTTTTCAATGATTCCATACGCAGAAAGAAATTACCATTTCCCTTCTCAAACCACAAATTAAATAGAAAGCCCTCACTTTTCGTGCGTATACGACACTGGCGCCATCCTTTCTTTATCACGATGCATCATAGCCTCTATAAAATACAGATATACAACGATGACAAGTGTATGTACATTAGTTAGTTGAGTTTAATCACACTTGGCCGGAGGGATCTCAAGATAGTACTGACTACGTTTTAATTACCCCGTCGCTCACTGGGCGTATATTGTGCGGCTCGAATCGCATCAAGATGGCGGCATAAGACGCAAGATCATTGACCGTATCTGAGTATTTTTAATACATTATTATCATTTTTTTCTCTTATAAATTCTCGGATTTATCTGATTGATAATTTTTACGGATTTCTCAGTGCGAGAGGTCAATACAAGTATTTATGCATATCTCTCGTGCTTCTGTAAGGCCCACTCTCCCTCCCAGCTTTTCTCATATGCAAGTATACTTGGATGGTTCAATCTTCACTGATAATCTTGCGAGCTGATGTAAACGACGCGATCGTTCGCGTGTGGTCGAAGGTAATGGCCACCGATAATCATTTCTGAATTATGTAGTGGGGGTTTTCAACATTGAGTAGATTTTTCCAGTGAAGCTGTGTGTAACGATCCAATCACTTCCCCGCGCTTATCCTTCCAGGAAAAGAGTAAAAATGAAAAAAAAAATCGTTAAGTGTCTCGAGTAAATTAAAACGAAATTAAAAATCTACAATTTTGATCGGGATGACACGACATTATCGCGAGGCAGTCATGTTCAATTTTTTCAAACGTCTTGTGGTAATGTAAAAAAAAAGGTTAGCTATTGCGTGTTCATTCTTCAGTGACCTTGGGACCATTAAGGAGGGAGAAGTAAATTTGTTCATGCTATGATTTTTTTTCACTTCACCTCACCGTCGTCGCTCTTGTTTCCACGAAGTCTCGCGGACGCAAAAAATTCAACAGTAAATCAGTGAAAGGTATGGAAGAGATTTTAATATCTTCAACACTTTCTTTAACAATTCACTTTTTACAAGAATTTGAATAATTCAAAACTTATTTTTTGCAACGGAAGTGTTCTTGTATTTTGGTCTTGTACTATTAGTACTTCACTTGAAACGATGATTACTCGACAACTTTTAAATGTCACCATTTTAATCTACTACGTGTGATACAGGAGATCGTTAAATTCACATAAGTGGTGTGAAAGTATGAAAACGTTCGGCTAAATTACGATTACAGTTTACTGGCTTTCATAGTGAATAATTCGCAAAGGTGAATCCAGAAATTTCACCCTGCAGGGGCTAATTTAAATCCTCCTTTCTAACTCCAGGAAAAAATTAATGAATTTGACCCAAAAAATTTTGCAAAAATTATGCAACAAAGATAATTTCCCTCGTCTTTTTTATCGAAATTTTGGAAGTCAATACCTGTAAACTGACTTCCGCGTAACAGGGTTACCGGTCAGTACAAGTCGACGAATGGGGGTTACATATCCGTGACTCTTTGCATGTAGCCGACACAAAAAATATCGTCATTATGCCCACGGTCCGTTTCAACGAGCGAAAATCCACAGCGGCACGCGATCCATCTACAGAGAGACGTTTTACTGTGTATACGACCTTGGTGGAAGCTGAGGCAATAGTTATTGCCTTCTTGTATCGCGGATGAATTGATATTGAAAGAATGAAAAGAAGAAAAAAATGAAATAAAAATTCAAAGGAAATTTTCGGATCGTTTGAGTGACAGACACGCATGAAAAAAAGAACGGGGAAAATTATTCATTGCGTGTTGAAAAATGTCTTGAATGAATTCAATGGGACTTTTGGGTTCTTTCCAGAATTATTGCAAAAATATGGTAAGCACTGGTGACACTTTCCGGGGGGTATGGAGGATATTCATGAGGACCATTCTCCGCTCTCCCGGATGATCGGACACATCCCTCCAAGGTTCAAGTGGACTTTTATATGCTCCTTTTTTTCCCTCTTCTTTTTCTGCCGTTTTTTTCCTGAATGATACTGTGTCTATGTCGTTTCTCATGTAGGCGAAGAAGTGTGCGTCCGTTTTCCTCTCTGTGGTGGGTCCAGTCATCCATGGCTCTCCGGGAAAAGGAACCTTTATGGCGCTGTTTGCCCTCTCCAATCGAGTGGTTCTCGTTTTCACGGTCTTTCTTCTTTTTTATCTCTCCATTTTTTTGTCGTTCTGCTCCCCTTCTGCTTTGCGTCAACTACGGATTCACGTTTTATCGTAACTAATGAAGATTCAATGTCAATTTTTTTCATTTATTGATTTTCAATTACCTTTCGTGATGGAGGAAGAAATTAATTCTTGGAATTGAACTAAATTAATATTCACCGGTTAAAGATCTTCGTAAGACTTTGAGAAGATCAGCAAAAAAAATCGGTAAGAATCGTCATTGCTTAATGTCGCGTGAAGCTTTCGCATTCTGTATTACGATAAAAAAAACTCAAAGTCAGCAGAGTCACGTAAAGGGGACGACTTCAACTCCCAAGGAGAATGCTAAAGCATCAATTCTCTCCGCGGTCACGTCGCTTATAGTTCTCTTTTCCCCACCCCCTCATCCAATTCACCTCCCTATTGCCTTCGACACTTGGAATCGTCTCCTAAAATTCTGAACAGTGTGTGTCTTCGTGAGCAAAAGGACAACGATGACTCAAGAACATTGAGGACACTTTTTAAAAGTGTCAGCATTTTTTCTCCACAAAATGAAGCAAAAGAATAAAAAAAAATGAACTTCCTTCATTATGATTATCAATGAAATTCTTGGAAAATAAATTGAAATTAAGTTTAAAATGCTGTGGCTCTTTGGGGTAATCTCCTCTACCTCACGCTCCTGCAGTTACCTCACGATACATCCAATTAATCCAGCAATCAGGGACTCTCCACCTGGTTTATTTGCGATTAAGCTCACTCGACTTTCACGTGGGCGATCCTCTTCCATCTCTATCTATCTCACTCTCCAATCTCTCTCAAACTTAAGCCAAACCAAAGCAGTACAGCAGTCGCAAGCAGGATTTGCCCCATTTTGTAACAATCTCAGTCTCATTGCGTGCTTCATCTTATTTAGTCTTTGCTCAGTATATATGTGGTACTCCTGTGTCGAATTCATCCCTCCTCTTCGCCACCTCCGCCTTCTCGCAATACTCAGTGTATGATGATTGCCCTATCCAAGCCTTCTCATCAACTTCTCTCTTTTCCATCCTTTTATATTATTTTTCCTTCCTCTTCTTCGTCTTCTTGTTTTTCTCTCCTTCTGATTCCTCGGTACATACTACATCCATGTGAGCAATCTCCGCCACTTTGGTGGTCGATCCGATTGCATTGGATTCTTCACTGTGTGTGCCATCACCCTCCCCTCCATTCCACCTCTTCGCCATCCCCCCATCAAACACAACTTACGCACGTACCGAACGTACTTTCAATCATAAAACCTCCAATCGTGGCACTTATGTATACTGCTAATACCAACCAGTTCATTCCAAGTTTAATTCAACTTTCATTTTATCCCCCAACAAAAGGGGCGAGAGGGGGATTTTATTAATTTTGCGTTTAACGATCTCGTGTGTGTGGTACATGATCAGAATAGACACACTCTTCTTCCCGGATTCATCCAATGCATTCGCAAGAAAGATTGATATTAAAAAACGAATCGGTTGAAGATGTACTTTTCCATTCGTGGCGCCATTGGGTCTCAAGGCAGAATGACTTTACGTCGGGCTCAGCCCTTTGACCTGATGTTAATTAGTAAAGGATTTAAAACTAAAGAGTCCTAGGTTCTGAGAGAGAGCCCTTTCTTTTCTTCCCCTTTTTACTTCTTGCTTTATTTTTCAATATTTTTTTTACCAACGCGAGAATACTGCCGCAAGGATCAGACCCAACTCCTCATCGTCTTCAAACCTATCATTACCCATCGCACGAGGATAATTCAATTCATTTTATGTATTTATGAGACATGAGGAAATCGAAAGGTGTCTGGTGATGAATAATCTTTGGTTTGAGTTGATGAGAAAAAAGTTGCACGAGTTGGATTTTCATTTCGTTGATGGGGTGAGTTTTTTTTTAAGTTTAGGTGAACTAGGGATATATAGGCAACGTCACGAAGACGACCTCTGCGACCAGTACTATCGCTGAGGACTCCTCCTCTTCTGGATCTTTTTAAACTCATGATCATTTTATTTTTATTTCACTCGCATTGGCAAAAGTTCAAACACTATGTTGAATAATTTTTTTCGCTTCTTTTCATTCAATTGCCAATCATTAAATGCACTGGGAATTGTCGGATTTTAAACGACTAAATTTAAATTGGATCCTCATGATTTCACTTGTTACTGCACGCATCGATATCCCCTTATGCAATATTGATGACTTGCCTATCAAATGCTCCGTGATAGCTTCCCACCAGTCTCTCTCTCTCGCTCCAATTCCTTCTATCTAGCTTTCTCTCCCTACATTTTCAGGGATTCTGATTGCGTTGCCGGGCTGGAGCCACTGATTTTCAATGGATGGGACCCGAATTTAAACTATGATTACCCCACCGTCCTCGTTCACTAAGTATGGGTCTCGACTTGCTCCACGTAATGAAGCTTTGACAAATTAGAGCCTCAGAAATAACGTGTACTTTAAATCCACCCTTTAAATCGTGTCATCCACAATGTATCAATGTACAAGAAAACTTTGTTAATGCAGGAGTAACTAACTAATCGAAAGATTTATTATTGAGACTGAATATATCAACGACGATTGGTTAATTATATCCGTTGGCAATTTCGAATTTTTTAATTTCAGGGAGAATTAAAAAATCAATTGATATTCTCATTAAATCATTTGAAAGTATAGAATTAATTATTATTCTGAGCCTGTAATAACGCAGTATCTCCTCTTTTCACGGTTGATCAGTTACGACAAATTTTATGCTACAGGAATAATTTATCATTGCACAGGATTCTCGAGTGATAGAGAACCATAAAATTGGAAAAAACGTTTTGTTTTCCTGTTAATTACACCGAGTTTTTAATCTTGACGGAAATAATGCACCATGAAAATTGAGGAAGGAAATCCGTGCCGAAAAACGATCTTGAAACCCTTCGGAAGGACTAAGTTCTTCTGGATACGAGAGCGTGAATAATTCGCATTGTTTTCCAGGACCTTTCGAGAATATTTCGAATGGGGTGAAATGGATTTTCTGATGAAATATTTCACGAATTTTTCTAAGCGACAACATTGGAAAGCGGGGGAAAAGTCGTTTGCAAATAATATGAAAAAATTGAATTTTCGAAATTCATTGGAAAAACTAATTTTTGCACTCAAAGTTCCTGAAAAATTTTGGTTTTTACGATTAATCGATTTTTCTGGAGATATACTGTTTGAAAATTATTAATTAAAATTTAACGGAAAGAAAAAAATGCTTTTTCCCTCAATATGCAAGTCATTAGTTTCAAATATTCGGGTAAAAAAAATCAAATAACTCGTAGAATAAACTCTTCGCGCGTCCTGTCCATCGCAAATTTTCCTTTTTTTCCAGCCGCAATATTCAAAAAAATCTATCTCAATGAAATCTCAGTGAAAACCCCATTTCTCCACCCGCTAATAAAAAAATTGACGAGAAATAGAACTTCAATAAAAACAATTTGCAATTCTTAGTTTCATCACTGCCTTTATCTACTTGCTGATAATTTTTAGCATTGTGCAAACATCTGGCAACCGAAGTGCGTATTTTCTCACCGCAGTTATCGAACGTCATCCCCAGGACATAGAGCTTGGGTCCTTAAATAATTTATTAGCGAGATGCCCGGACGTACACAGAGGGGAGTATCAAAGAGTCGAGTGTGTATTACGTACCATTGGGGAATCCCCCTACTTCTGGCCAAATCATGTTTTGTCGTGTGTCGTAGCCACTGCGGGTGGTCCTTGACACCGTACACCCGTATATTTCTTTGCTCGTATTAATACAGGAAATCAATTATTCACGATGACTAAATGATATTTATTTTATCGGAATATTACGTTCACACGTGAAAACATTTTCCTCTTAACCATTCATTAGCGGTCTAATGAATAAATGAGCTGCTAGAAATTTTTTATTTAAAATGGAACAAAAAAATATTGAAATATTTAACAAACTTCAGTCAACTTGAAATTTCACGAAATTCATCTTGAAAATTCATTCGATATGAAAATATTCGAGATTTGAAATTTTATGTAAAATTATGCGTCGAATTTCTAGGAAATTATGATTTTTCGTAAACATTTAAAGTGGATTATTCAGTGATTGGAGAAAATTTCAGGAAATTCGTGAAAATTCAAGGCTCTGTTGCATTGAATTTTTGAATAAATAGAAAATCCAAGTTCATATATCGTCGCCCTAGAATCAAAAGGGCGTAAGTGCCATTTTTCAAAAATCTACAACAATTGAATCTACATTCATTTTTTTATAAGAATACTAACTTATGCCCTTTTATCATTCAGCAAGAAAAAAAGGCACTTACGCCGTTTTGATTCTAGGGCGACGATATTATTCAATTTTTCATTCGTAATTGAAAAATCAGATGGCTCATTGAAATTTCAATTTTCATTAGATCTGAAAAATCATATAATTATTTAATTTTAAATGAAATATGACATTTCAAGGATAATTCTGTCTTAACTAAAATTAAAAAGCGCATTTTTTAAATTCAATGTACACATTGATATTCAATTTTAATCGTTTTTTGTGTCCGTGCGAAAATTTCAGATGATGCGAATAGAATTGTTCCATCAAATTCCAATTTCCACAATTTCAATCCGAAATGAAAATTTATTTTTTTACGACATTGTTGTTTCCATAATGTTACAATGAAAACGTAGACATTGGTCTCAATTTCCCCGAGTTTTAATCAAACACAAACCGTCGGAGATTTAATCTGGCCACAAGATTCCAAGTCACTCTGTTGACATCAGCCCCGAGGGGATATAACATTACTACCCTTCTCTGTTACTGTTATATACATTCACTTGGGGACTGTATAGTCACATCTTCGAGTAATATAATCACAACATCAGGGGTTGAAGTTGATTATTTATAGGCACTCTATTTGTGGCTCTAATGTCAGGCAGAATTTTAACGATTTTAAATTCAATCAGTCTATTGCAATAAAAGAACAAGTTTAATAAAAATCAGTTCTTTCGTCTCTCACTCGTAAAGAGAAATTAGAAAAAAAATTCATGTTAAATTTTATGTAAAACAAATTTAAACATTCCACGTTGATTAAGCGGCCATTTAATTAGACCTCGGAAAACGATTCCTAAATGCTGAACGAAAACGTTTTACCTGTATTTTCAACATCACGCAAGCTTTCATGGCTCTGTACATACTACAAGTAGTGAGGGTAAAAAGAGAGTAGAAAAAAAGAGGTTAAAAAAGAGAAGAGACTCCTGCAATTCGTTTCGCCTCTGCGATCAGGTGTATTTCAGCTTCTGCAAATTTTTCATTTATTTATTTCTTCGTTTTTATTATTTTTTTCGCAATGAGTTCCTGACACGCACGAATATTTACCCAAACAACTAATAAAAAGTTGTGAAAAATACTAAAAATATTAACGAAATAGTTGAAATTTTTTCGGCGGATAATTCACTTTATCTTTCCATTACTCGTTAACTTCCACGAACTTTCTCATTAAAACTTGTTAAATTACGACGGTTAACTGAAATTAATTTTTTCAATCGATTATTTCAATGAAAATTTCGTATTCTTTACATTCTTGTTTTTCCTGTCAATTTCTCCGGACATTTCAATTATAAATTCTATGACATTCAACATACAAAACTCACCCCACTTATATACCCATCACTTTGTTAAACTGAACATAAAAAAAAGAAGAATTGTTCGCAGTAAAACGCTTAATCTCCGCCCACACGACTACCGTTGTCAATCGTTTTTCGCGGTTACGGAAAAGAATTCACCCTATGATTTTGAGCGACAGGGGACGATGTACACAACTGTCGCCAGTACCACCCACACACTCCCACCCAACTGCATTGCGTTTCTCGCGATCGGTAACGGGGAAGAGGGAACTAGATAGAGGGAGCACTGGTATGATGACACGTTGGGATTTTTCCATGCTTATTCTTTTTATTTTTCCTCTATCTCTATATTTTTTCCTTTTTTTAAACCATGCAGCCCCAAACGATGCAGCACACAACGTACAGAGTGCATCGCGCACACACACAGGAAGTGCGCTCGGCGATCAAAGGGGGGCGGTAACGTAAAATCGTTTGATAACAGAGACGAGTTGACAGTAATTTATATTCTCCAGTGAGGGTTCACATATGAAACGTGGTTGAGAGAACAAAAAAAACGTACGAATTCATGCAAAATGGGGGAAAATCGATGAAAAAAAATGTCGCGTTTTCTATTCTTTTTTTTTCAAACTTTTTCTACGAAACCAATCTGTCCATATCGCAAACTACAATCTGACTCTGATGCTCGGCTTTACTCACCAACCAGCTGCACTTTTCCAAACTTTTCGTCGATGAATTTAATCTTCTTTTCTTCATTATTTCGGAAAAGTGAAATTTTAAGAGTCGCAAAGTCTCCACTGGTATTAAATAAGCCAGGGGCTAATTGTACCTGGGCCATGTGAAAATGCGGTAGATACAGAGGAGAGAAAATGGGTGGAGAGGTTACCAAAGAATACCGGCAGTCAGATCGGTTATCTACATCTAGTAATTACTCACAAATGCTCTCTTGGGAAAAGAAAAGAAATAAGTGATGGAGAAATAATCAAGATAAGGGAAGAAGGAGGAATGCAAGAATTATTTAACAAATTGAGGAGTTGAATATGACAAATAATAAATTATTAAATAAAAATATTTGCCGTAGGGTGCACTTCGGGATGTTCATTTCAAATGGATGAATCTCCGCCCTCTGACATTGGCATTCAGTTTTTGAGATGAAAACGATATAATTATTTCATTGGTACACTTTAAAAACCTTTGGGCATAATGGATTTTTTCTTTCAAATGGCTAACTCCATGCCAATTAAACAATTAAATTGTCCTGCTGTGTCCTGAGGACATGGAGCAATTAAAATTTGTAGAAGTCCCTTAGAATTCAGTGGTGATTTATTATTGGAGAGACGAGAAAAGTCGATTTTAGACGGTGAATATCTCAGAATTGAAGCGAAGCGGAAATTTTCGGGTACTGAGAGAGAAAAATTATCGTTGGAGCTATTAAATTCGAGTAGAAGAAGCATCTTAATAATGAATTTGCAGGGGGTTACTTTAGCGTTACTTAATCACTCCCCAAAATGGAGTTCCTCACGGGAATTATAAAAATTAGATAACTATACACTTTATAGTGAGAACTGTGATTTTCTCATCAATCGCATCATCTAAAATTTCAATTTCTGAAATATGCTGTCTGACTTTTTTGTAGGAAATTTCGTGTTTTACAAAAAAGGTTATATGTATTCTTCAAAATATTTTCAAAAATTGACTTCCAATAAAAGTTCAATCAATTGAATCGTTTTATCACTTCTCCACTGAATTATTTCACTCGGCCATACCTTGATTTCATTTTTTTCTTCGAAATATTTCCTCAGATATTTTTCCCCCATATAGTTACTATGTGATGGATTTTGCAAACATATACTCGAGTTTTTTTTACATTATCATTAAAAATCAATGAAGAAAAGAACGAGTTCTTCTAATTTTCATATCTCACAATCTGTAGAATTACCTGCAAGATAGGAAAACAATGTTGCAACCCATTACCAAGAAGTTGCACTAATTCTACATCAGATTGTATCTAACCGAGTAAAACGTTTTGCAATTCTAGTGCTGTTAGGCTTTAAGTCGACTTAAGAGTAACCTGCGAGGGGGATGACGGGTGTAAGGGTTGGTTAATTCCAGTAATCTTCGTGTCAGTGTGGCTCCCGAGGTACTTGAATATTTAGGAAAGAAGATAGTATGGCTGCGAGCCGAATAATAATACTTCGTTTTTTTTTAAACTTCATTTCTTTTTTTCTCGCTCTTCCTCTCTGTCTCTTTCATCTTGAGGTTTGCTCGATGCGCGATCGCTTGTGAATTGCTCGCGGGGGTTGGTTCGGGTTCGAGGGATTCGATAATTACTACCGGGAGTCGTGGAGGCGGCTCACACAGTGAATTCCATCGTAAGCGCAAACTCGCAATTATTTTCCAATCTCAATGTTTTATTGCTGTGAGAGAAAAATTATTATTTAATTCATTATGTCTCGTGCTTATTACCTTCCATTGGAGACTCTTGTGACTTTAGAAGAAAGCGACATCTGCATGGATACACCTGCTTAAAAAAAACGAAATTCTCTACACGCAACTTGAAACAAATGACTCGAAAAATGAAAAATGAAAGGATCATAAAAAAAGAACAAAATCGTAAGAATATGGAACAAAAATATGTATCATACGTAATTGCAATAACATTTGTGAATCCGTGCATAAAGATTTCATTCTCCAACCGTAGCATTTCCGGTTTTACGTATATATTCGAATTTCCTGTCAGGTGGAATATGTGAATGTACTCTCCTCATATTCTTCTTTAGTCTCTCTCTCTCTTTCACGTACTCGCATTGTTATTTTGTTTGTCTGGCCCCGGTCACTTTCATTCTTAGGATCTTGATATATCCCTTCATACCAACGCGAGAGAGACAATAAGTTCCTGCCTATAATTAGACACTTAGTGACACACGAAGTTGTAATGAAAAAATTCGAAAAATCCTCTTTGATTATTCTGCAAAATTTACTTTCTCACATTCGCGGGGATTTTTCGTCGTATTTTTGGCTGACCCTAAAAAGACAGACACCTCGGGGCAATGTCTTTGCTCTCGTCGCGGCTGAACAAGCTTGGTCGCGATGGGCGTGGCGGCATAGAGATCACAGAGCCGTGACGCACTTGCATATAAAATACGTGTATGTATAATACACGTTTAACTTTTATTATATTAAGAAAAAGAATGAAAAAAACAACAAACACATGTAAATGAACGCGTGCGCAGCCACGAGCGTGACACGGGGCACACGCTTTTATATTGGGCATGCGCCCCAGGCACTTCACAACATTAATACCTTAACGCATAATCCAAAGTCCCTTTTTTTCGACTACGCTAAAACTCCCTCTACCTCAGTATTTTTTCCACTTCACTTTGTGGACTCACGCTTGACTTCAGGAATATCGTTGCAACGTGTCGCCGGATGCTGGGGCGGTGACGCGTGACGATATTAATAATTCGTAGCACGTCGTAGGAAACGTGGAAGAGAAAGAGGAGAATAAGCATCGTATAAAAATTGGAGAAAGAATAAAATTGCTGCTTCAACTAGATTTATGCAGAAAAAATAATTATTTTTTGTTTGATGAAAAAAAGGGATATTTGTTAATAAAAAAATTGAGATGTCCCAATTGTCTTGTCTCATTGAATTAGAATAAATTACGTCTCATTGTTAAAATTAAATCCTTTCAAAATGGGCGTGTATTTAGCAATAAATAAATGTTTTTAGTAATTTTTTATTATCTTTATTCTGTTAACCATAAAATCATAGATCATAGGTTTAAATTTTACGAGGTGCTCTCTCGCACTTTTCTCGTTACAACTGAGCGTCCACCCACACAGTTGGGGCTGGCCATCGAAGAAATATTGAATTCAATGGGCAATATAAGTCCCCCGACACACACGCAGGACAGTGCGAGAGACGGAAAAGAAGGATAAAAAGAAAATATTAAAGAAGGGAAAAACTTTAGCAGGGCCCACGCGAGAATTGCGCGGGTATCAGGGATCAAGATCGTTATCGAGTTGTGTGTGAGTCTCCCTCGCATTGTATTAAGGTACTGAGAGTAAGTTTACGAGTACCCATGGACTCATCGTGGGCGCAAGTTCTCTTTTATCGAGATGAAACGCACAAGAGCTTTATGGGACTGCGATTAATTTTTTTAGCTTGAGCATTATTATTTTTTTTATTTCTTCATTAGCCTTCGGCAACATTTTCGTGTCTCTTTTATCCATTTCTGAGTGTGGGCGATGTTTTAATTTTTTTTTCACAAGCAATATTGGAGGAATTATTTAAGAAAAGATTGAAAAATTAATGGATTAAAAATTGAAATGATTTCATTTGAATTGAAAGTGAGAAAAAAGGTGTGCAGTATTGGTATCCCATTGAAAAGGATATAGAATCCCCTGGGGCGACTCAAAAGTGACGTATATCCCGCCTCGCTTGGTCACGAATCACCGCGCGTGTCTCAGCCAAGGTAAGTAATGACAATGCGATGACTGGTCTGGGACACTAAACACCTGCGTTTCACTGCCTTATCTCGCGGAATACCCGCTGTTAGGAGCGGCATGTTTTTGCGCTATACTTTTTTTAACCTACAGTATACCATGATGCCACAACATTGGAAGATTTCATGAGCAGACACTTTGGGTGGTCTCGGGCAAGTGCCGTCACGCTGGGACGTCGTATATGCCCGTGGCGGCTGTAGTTCCATTGTTATACCAATCCGTTAGTGATTCATTAAAAAAAAATCATTTTTTTTCCTGAATCATTGGGAGTAAAAGAATCATTTAAATTTCAATAGTCCAATTATTGACGGGGAATAATTTATTTAATTGATTCTTCTCAGAAAAAAATGATCTTGAAAAAAAATAATGGAGTGATGGAAATATTCTCAATAAAAGATAAAACGCACATGAACAATGATCTTCAGTTCATAAAATAAATTTTTTCCCGTATTCCAACTTTTTCATTTTTCAATACTGCAGACTTCAAAAGCTAGATGTATCCACTTTTGGAATAGACAGTAACGCGCTAGCACTCTCTCACCACTTTAATTCCCTGAGGGTAAAATTCGCGAGGATCACTCGCATACACATACAAACGTCTCTTCTCCGAACACAGACATAAACATATACACTGTCTCATTCTGTGTCTTATGTACCCTCTTGGAGTTCTTCACCCGCGCGAAGGCGTGGTCGAGAGACGCGCGACGTCCATTTGTCTCGAGCGCCTCCCGCACCAGGAACGCCCTCGCATCCCACGGGCATCGATCACGTCTCTCTTCTCGTCTTATATATCCCGGTAAGAACGACTCGAGAATTGTAACCAACATTTCCGTAATGCGTAGATTAAAGTTTCGCCGAGAGGAAAGTAAAGTTAACAAAAGAAAATTTGTTAAAATTGAAATAATCTCATTTTTACGTTTTTCTTATTCTGTTTCAGCCGGTAAGCATCACAGACTAAACGATTTTACAGTGGGGGAGACAATTGGTCTTGCGGTATGTAAACAAACTTCCGAATAATTTGAGAAGCGAAAAGTACTGTTATTTAGCCACATATTTGTTTCCCATTATTAAGCCCAATCGATGCCTGATATATTTCGTGAAAAAGCAAATTTTCTACCCATAAAGAACGAAAAAAGAAAATAAGAACCACTAGAAGGTACCCCCTTCTGCACGCGATGTCAGTGGAAATAAACTTCAGCGTGTTTTGCCCAGAGGGCCTGACCCCGCGCGCCACCACCAACTAACGTTGGCAGGATGTCGCCGTTTGTGCACTGTGCGCACAGTTGTGTTCGCGTGTCTACCATAAATTTCTTAAGGAATTCAAGGAAGTAACGAGAGTTCGATTAGATAAAGATATCGAAACAAGAAGGTTACTTCGTGACTAACTTGAGACATTCGAAATATTTCGAAGTTAGATAATTTCATAAATGATTCCCTCTCTCATAAAAACTCTCCAACTTGTTGAATTCATTGGATTTCATTCAAGAAATGTTAATTTTCCATTTCATTGAGGCATATCAAATGTATAAATCGATGGAAACCTTTATATGACTTCATAGAAAAAAAATTCCCAACGCAGTTGAACACAATCCGATCATTTTTTTTCCTTTGTAGCCCGAGGTAGTGTAATTAATGATTGCACGGTATGAAACGGCATACCCACACGTGAAAATTTATGCGACAGTACGTCATAGTATATCGACACATTTTTTCCCTTTTTTTATTCTACCATGTTCCCTTTCAGTTAGAACATGAGCCGTGTGTGTTAGGTAGAATGGTGCGAATGTGGCAAAAGTCGAGGCCCCGAGAGAGGGATGCATATGCATGAGTCGATTGATATGAATGCATCGGTGCATGCCAAACGAGGCTATATCTCCCAGAGTACTCATATTATATCTGATCCCTATTCTTTTTTTCCTTTCTACTTTTAGGTATATAAATGGTTTCTTAATATGTGTATTATATACTTGCATGCGGAAACACCGTGCGAGATATCTAATTATCCGTCGGAGTTTCTTCCCGTCTCTCCCTGACTCATTAACGTCCGTTACATCTCGACGAGGATGAGAGAGACGGAGAGAGGCAAACAAGGATGAAAACGCCCCTGGCGTCTCATTGACGATGTATCCTTCGGTCCTTTATGCCGAAAAACAAGTCCTCAATTTTTAATGATGATATTGAGATTAAATCTACATGAGATTAGATGAGGTTCATCAAGTAACGAATGATGGAGAAATTAGGTTTTTTTGACGCGTCAACGAACCGTGTTAAAATAAAGTTTTTTCAATGGTACTCTGATATATTCACACTGTGATGAAATATTAGATTTTTCCATTTTTATTTCTGAAAATTCATTTCTTCAGTTGAATATTCCAAGTAATTTTATCTGATAATAAATTATGATTGATCCGATTAAAATAATAAAAGGTTTCCAACTATTCGCAGGTTTATGGAATTAATTAGCTTAATATATTAATCATATAAGAATTAATTCATATTTGATATTTATTCATTCCTGTCGACAATGCTATTTTAATCTCTAGATTTATTTAAGAAACACGCCAATGTTTGAGGGATCACTGATCCATAATAAATAAGTTAAAAGTCTCTAACAATTCTGATCACTATCTCCGGAATTTCGTAGGCACACGCGTGGGAGGATTTCATAAATCCGCATTATTTAGAATTCATAATCTGTAATTTACATGTTCGAAATGAAAAAAGTTTTATTGCTTCAAGTTGATAGTGGAAAATTTGTAAGTTATAAACTGGTTAATGAATTTTTAATGGTAATTCCCTGCCACGAATTCATTAGCCGATACTAGTTCATATAAATGAATTACGACATGTGTACTTGATATTATGTGTCTATAAAAAATTGATATTTAACGTCGAAAAAATCGATTCTAAAAATATCGCAAATTATAAGGATTAATTATTCACTTGTATGAAAGGGCAATTAGTCGACTTGATATCCTCATAAAAATCCTCGAGTTTGCATACTGAATACTCTAGAACCCTCCATAAAAGCGCAATCCCTTTGATAAAAAAACCAGGAGACTAAGGTGACAAGAACATCAGCAAAGAGAGGATTATTGATAATACATGACACTGAGATAATTGATATGTCTAACGGAAATAAAAAAATATGCAGTAATCATTCTCTAATCGATTTGAAAAAATGACTTGCGGATAATTGGAAGACGATTTTCTCAATTGTAAATCGAATAATCGAACAATCGTGATCGAGACCCGCTACCATTCCACGATCGCATAGTGGCCACTTGATGGCAGCTGTGTGAACGATAATATCTCGAGGAGAACAGCTGCCTCCCACCATCTAACTTATCGAGTGACCATCAACATTGCACACAATGACGCGCAAACGATATTTTCAAGAAATATTCTTCTCGATTTAAAAATAATAAAAAAACAATTATTTTCTAAATGCTCTTTGCCGTTTTCTTCATCACCCCAATGAGATGAAAATGTCTTGCCTCAGCGAGTATAAAGGAGAATGATGAAAATTAGCTTGTCAGATTATTTGGTCTCCAACACGTAGTGGTATTTACCGGGATGATGTTTTCGTGATGAAAACAAGGAAAAAAATTATTAACTCCTGAAGCCATGAGGTTAAGTAGCTAAGGTGTTTTCTTCTCACTTACCAAAGAGTTTATACTTCATTTTTTTTTCGTCTTCTTCTTCTTCTTTTCTGCACTGTAAAAGGAAAGAAATAATACGAGATAGATGATAATGATAATGATGATGAAGAAACAGTTCTTGTAAAAGAAAAGTGGTAACTAACAAATCCTTCTTGGTGGACGAACAAGTCAGATGGAATGAATGAACGTGGTAACGTTATACGTAGACTGGTAATTATGACTCCTCTAATCACCGGCAATTACAGCAGTTACCAGCCTAGCGGGCGTTATCTCGACCGGTCCATCTTCACAACTTCAGGGCAAAATAATTTTCAATCGCTTCAAGTACATGAACTAACGCCACCTAATATTCAAATATTGCAAATTAATTTCAGAGATAAATATGAATTTATGATCAATCGTATATTATAGAATTTAGTTTCTCTTTTTTATTTGTCTGAATTTCCTCGAGGGGGTTATCCCTCTGAGTTTTACTCTTGGTTTGATGCTTGTAGCATTCAAAACTCCATCTCTATACACTTCTTCTCATGACGTCTGGGCAGAAAGCACAACCTAACAATTAAAATCCCTCCCCCTGCCTAAAAACAGACCTGCTATTATTACTGAGTTATCGTTTCTAGACGAGCCAACTATGATGCGAATATGAGGGATACCATGTGTGGGCGTGTTATTCTGCTGCCGATGTGCCATTCTAAGCGATAATTTTCAACGTGTTGCATTTCTTTATTTTCCATGCGAAATAAAGAATGAGAAATAAAAATTACAGACAATAGACAATTGGAAGAGGAAAGTGACAATGATACGATTCTTTTGGGAATTCTCTTTGGAGCTAGTGAAGTGTATTGTGAATCGTGGGAGCAGGGGGATTCTGTGACCACCAAATTAGGTGATTCGCTTGAGATTCGATGATTTCGATGGAAATAATGCAATTGGATATGGTTTTATTTGACCTCAGGCAACATTCTCATTAGATCCTTTCAAAATTTGTTCAACCATACGAGAGACAAAGCAAATTGGAATGAAAAGAAAAATTAATAAATTGAAAAATCCCATGAATTTTTTCCTCTCACATGCGAGAATATATTTTTGTTGCAATAAAAAATAAAAGGTCAAACAATTTCTCATCCAGCCAGTGTTTTTGTTACTTGTCTTTTCAATTCGCAAGAGTCGTCGCTATTAACATATTCAGGCGCCACACAATCTCTTATATGTTAATTCATTCGGCGATGTAAGAACGTGAATGTAAAAGATATGCGTACCATTATGAGGATATTACCAGCTGCTAACGCGCTATTCCAAATCGCTATTTAATAGCAGTATATGAAGCTTATAGTGCGCATGGCACAGAAACTCTCTATGGAGTTCTTATTTCCTATCTGTATATACAGTTTATATACACTGATAATGGGCCTACGGGTAGTCAAGTCGTGTAATTTTTTTTTCCTGCTAAATTTATATGCGTCTTACATATTCATCCATGTGGAAATTCAAATCACAATTTCATTGGATGTAAAAATATTATACCCAACGAAAAGAAAAATTAAATCGTTGGAGAAATTATTTTTACAACTGTCGTTTATAGAAAGTAAATATTTTATTGAAATTATCGATCAATCTTGAGGAAACATAGCGACAAAAGAATGTCTTTTTCACGTAAAAATAGATTTAAAAAGAAACTTCAATAAAGATTTTTTTTCCTAACGAAATAAAAATACTCTGAACAGATAATTTCCAACAGGTATATAGAAAAAAAATCGAAGTAACGTGAAACCTATGGCCACTACGTCTCGTCAACATTGTCAATAAAATTCGATTGAATGAGCGTAACGAGAGCCCAATCCACAGTTGATTATAAAACTTGCATCCCTCTGTGCCACAATGTAGCCTGACGAGGGAACACGTTTCCTTTTTTTTCATAAAAATCCGTTATATACATCTATATATTTCCACCGCAGTTGGATATATTCTCGTACACTTTGACCCGGTTAGTTGCAAGAGGGGTTACCACTCACGCGTGAGTTATCCCAAGCCTCCCTCAACCTATTCTATGAGAAGTACGCGTAGTTGTGTGTCTGTGTGACCGCGCTGATGACAGAGCCAAAGCCAATAATCATTACAGCGCGACGATTCCCAATTACAGGGCAACAGAGTACTCACCTCTCTCTATATCCAACTACATAACCAAGTTGACATTGGTGGGATGGATATTGAGATAGTGGGTATGGCTACCTACGTCATGGACCACTAGTATCTATACCCTCATTTGAAGGTGATACCAATGCATAGATAAATTGATGAAAACTGTTCTAAAGAATTTTCTTCGGTGAATTGAAACAATTTGTTTGAGAGTCAAAGAAATTGTGAAAAGACAGCAACAAAGAGTGGAGAAAGACGCAAATCCTCGAGAATTTACGAGTGCCTCTTCCGGTAGTCGTAAGTATTATTGAGATAAACTCCTTGCAGTGAATTTGCAGGGGAAGGATTTTATCGCGATAAATTCGTGTCTTGAAATCCTTGAGAGTAGAGAGAAAATAGATATAAATAAAATGAACATTTCAATTAGGCAGTAGTAAAATACGTTGTATTTTCGAGATGCAAATGCGGATGATATAAACCTGCGTGCGAAGGAAAATTCCGAACCACTTCTTTTCTCTCGTTGCAGTTGTTAGGCAAATTGTTTAATTTCGAGGTTTAATTCTTTTTAAACACAAGTCTAGTTGAAGCAGCAGGTAATGGGCACATCCGGTACGAGGGATGCCAGAGGGCCCAGATAATTTACAGTTTTAAAATCATTGTGATGTAATATGAACGTTGTAGAAATTTTTACGAGCACTTTTAACGCAATAAAAATATTATCAACATCGAAACAATTTTCCATAGCGATGATCATTATACTAAGCGTGATTCGCGTTTTTTAAAATATTCATTCTCAATAGAAATAGTCTGGATAACGTGCATGAGCCTACAGGTGCATAAAAAACCTACGAATGACTCGGATCACGCCACACGTCAAATATTCCATCACAAAATTTACGTTTTGTACATATACATGTGGGATTTGCTGTTCAAGTGAGAAATAATAACGCCGTTGGTGCTTGAAACGAGGGAAATTTATACTCAAATTATTTTGATGGAAAAATATTGTCCAAATCATAGGTAGAACTCGTGGATAAATTCATGTTTCATACACGTACTATAATCCATTGTGCCCAGTAAATATGGACAATTCGTGTTCAACGGTGGCCCCAATGGAGTGGATGATTTATCAGACGGGCGCGTGTGGCGGGAAAATGATACAAAATGACGCCGACAATAACTCCACGCGGTCAATCTTCCTCTCTCTCGCCCTCTCACTTCACTGTTATTGTGCGCCTCAGGACGTAATCGATAACGTCCACAAAAGCAGATTCAGATAAACCGAATAAAGGGGGAAAAAGGGGAATATACTTTGTTTTTTTATTTCATTCCAGCAGTCTTGTGTCAATGAAAAAAAAATATTTTTCCACTGGCATTTTGTGTACAGTAAATTTTCTTCGTGCCAAAGAAATTGGGGGGCTGGTTTCACCAGTGAGGTTAGGTCGCACGGTCAATGATTCACCCGTGGTAATGGAGACGAATGCGGCAATAACTTCTCGTACACATCGAGGATACGAGGATCCTTCGGGTACTTTGTGCATTTTTATCTCTTCTTCGTTATTTTATTTATTTTTATCCTCTGATTTTAACATTTGGATCGGCTAATTTTTTTTGCATCTCTCCTGTCGCAGTAATATCTCGAAACTTTATTTATCTTTGAGAGTATAAAAATACTCGTTTTCTTTTCACCGTATGCACTCATTTCGTTCAAATTATTTATTTTCTTTAACGCCTTGGCGAATTGGTTTTGCTCGAAATTTTATTGCCAATGAGGGATAAAAGGGGAGGGGGAATTCGATTGACTCTTGGTATGATGAACTTTCTTTTGAATCGTTATCGATCGAGTCAAGTGGAGAGTATAAAGACGCGGTAAAATAAGGGAAGAGACGAGGGGCCAGGAGGAGGAAAGAAGCGATTGCACGCCCGGGCATTACCGGATAATGGGACGCAATTTCTGGGCTCTTTGCTTTCGAGTGGTTTCACACCTTACAGGGCCCATTCCGGAGTATGTGCCAGCGTTCGCGCGCCAAGCCACAAGACTCCTTGCTCATCTTACTTTTCCCTCTTTTTCACTTGCATTCTCTTTCTCTTTTGCTCTCTGTTTAAAACCAGGGAATCGAAGCGAAGGGTTAACTTGATAACCACGTGGTAACCGCGCGTCGTACAACTGCATATATGGACTTGGGTTGCATTGAAACGAAGAGCGAGAGGGGAAAGAAGAGAGTAAAGGCAAACGGTCATGCCGCCTTCTTCTTTCTGGTATAAGCCATGAAAAACACGTACAAAACACAGGCCAAGTGTATTTGCCTCGGCTTAATATCCCGCCGCCACTTAAATCCTTTGAAACGTTTTTTTATTATTGTACTTATTTTTATTTTCACGTAAGACAAATTCTCTTGACAGAGCACCACAACTTTTTTCGATATTTAAATAAACTTTGATTGTGAGGAGTTTACTTTTTTATTTGGATAGTCAAAGGGGTTTTCTATTTCTGATTCATGATTGCTTCGTCATTAGTAGGTAATTCGATGGATTTATTCTATTCTTCAACTTTATGAATAAAATATATCCGAAAGATATAAAAGCTAAAATATACCGATAAAATATATTTAAAATATAAGAAAAT
>JABSMS010005398.1:0-15539 GCA_018902275.1 Aleiodes sp. PSUC_FEM 10030003
TTATTCATATAATAATAATTAAATAAACTTCAAATTAACCAAAAGCATTCGAGACGGAACAAAATAATTATTCATTCGTAATTATTCATTCAAAATATTGTTGAACATAATGGCGGGAAAATTCAAATCAACCGATAAACGTTTAGAAAGAATCAAAGACGTTTCGGAAGTATTTTCAACCAACTTAATGAATAAAAAAAGTATTACCGGAAAATAATTTGGATAAAAATCTACAAAGGTCCCCAATTTATTCGTTCGCTCAGCATTTTCATATTAAATAAAAAAAAAAGCAAAATATGATGTTAAAGCATTTCAGAATGAATCAATTCCCCCTGGATACCCTGGGGTGTCTTGGAACAGTTAAATTGTCATTTAGATATCAAAGGGAATGGCAACACACTCCCCTACCTACGTTAATTTGGCAACACTGAAATACCAAAACGTGTCTACGTTGTTTTGCCTTACTTCACGACGTTTCTGTATCAGGGAAACACGAGAATAAACTAAATATCGCAACAAAGACAAACGAAATACTCTATACGTGTTATTCTCACCACTGGATTTTGTGGATGGAAAATTTACCCTTATTCCTCTTCTCTGGACGTAACAAACAGCCCTCAGCTATTGTTATGCTCAAAGGCGTAATGGAATCACGGGGTTTTCTCTCCTCATCACGCCTTAGCTTCGGATATACGCAACTCGCTGTGTTTGCTGCCAGTTTAACTTGGGCTTAATGGCCTTGCAATTGGATTTTACTATTGCTCACTTTGGCCTCGGGCATTGGCTCGGTACTGTTTCACGCCTACCAATTGTTGAACGATGATTTATCAGTGAATTATCAGTTGTTTGGAGGCGAAATTTTAAATGTTGTGATTAGAGGTGTTTGTAGTGGGGAAGGTGGGGTAAAATGGACATTCGAATTCAACGGTTTGAGAGAGAGATTTTTTGATGATTTCATTGAAAAGCTGAGGAAATTTTAGTAAGGATACATGTGTTGAAATTAATTTTTTTTATTTCTTTGAAAATTCGAGATTTTCGTCAAGATTTGAAGGGGGCGATTTTCATAATATGAAACATCGATACTAAGGTGTGTCCACATGAATTTCAACAAAAACGAAAATTCAAAAATTCTAGAAAAAAATAAGTTTCAAAATTGAAAAAAGACAAAATTTTGAAATTTGGAAAATGATAAAATTTTTGAATATTTTGGAAAACATCAAATTCTTTTAATTTCGAAAAGAAACAAAATTTTTAGAATTTCAAAAACTAAAAAAAAATCTTAAAAATTTAGAATAAATGAAAAAATTACGAAATTTTGAGAAAAAAAAGATGAAAATTTTGGAGAAAAAAATCAAATTCAAAATACTAGTTATAAATTGTCAATGGAATAAAAAATTTAGAAATTTTGAAAAATATACATTTAACTTCCCAAGGGAATAGAAAATTTCCAATTTTCGTTCAAAATTTTCTTTACCCATTTTGCCCCACTTATGATAATTCACCGAAAATCCGTGGATAATATCGCGAGCTTTCGATTCTCACTGATTACTCATTGATCCGACGTTATACCATAAAAGAGAGCTTTTTTATACAGCACGAAAGTTTCTACAAAAACTATCAAATAGGAATTTTTGATAAATCCATTATTTATCAGATTTTTAAAAAAATCAGAAAAAAGGCTTTGTTTCATTCGCATAAATTCACCGAAATTTCAATGAAATTATTTTGAAAAATTATTTAAAAACATAAATATAATAACAATAATTCTGTCAAAAAAAAAAAAATTAATAATTCACCGAAAATCCTTGGATAATATGGCGAGCTCTGGATTCTCACTGGTTACCTGTTAATTCGACGTAATATCATTAAAGGGACATTTTCCACTTTTCACCCTAATCCTTGCGGAATTCACTGAGCAAATGTCCCCCACCTCTTTCTCTCCTCTCTTTCTCTTTCTCCATCCCTTCGTTTCATTTCACAAGACTCAGAGCTCCATGTTTTACCTTGCGAACGAGCATAGAAACTGAGGGGAGGTGCTTTTCCACTAATTACTCCTTCGTTTCATCATCTCTCTCTTTCTTCATCAACACTTACTCTCTCTCTCTCTCTCTTACTTTCACACGCCAGCGAGTTAAGTCCACCGCAAAATCCCAGGCGCATTTTCTCAGGTGAGAAATATACGTAGGCGTTTTAGACGGCTCGAGACGAGGTCGAGGACGATGATGAGTTCAATGCGTCCTCATCGATCTGAAAAACCTCGGCTTATGTTATATATATATGAAGCGGCTCTTTGTGTATTACGTCGAATATTTTATCCTTGAGTGAATACATATATATATTGAAGCGGGTATTTTTCCGGAAGAAAATTCGTGAGAATTGCGGAAATTGAATTGATGGGATAATTCGTAAATTTTTTGCTTTTGGTTTTTCTTGAATAACTCCGTAAATAATTGAGATGGAAAAATTTTTGTTCAGACCTTTTTTGTAGAGAAAGTCAAGAGCTACAAAAAAGGTCTCGGCGGAAATTTTTCTATTTCCATTATTTACGGAGATAATTGAGGAAAACCATTGTTAAGTTTTAATTATTTTAATTTGATATTTTTCTTCTCTTTTTTATTCATTTTTTTCTTTCTTAATATATTGAGTGTGACCTGTTGGCTACTTTGTGACGATGCGAACTTCCTTTCTCTTCGTCTTCTGTCGCAGAATCACTCGCCCAGGAGCTGGAGCAGGAGAGGAAGTCGCGGCAGCATCAGGCAGCCGAGAGGGATCAGGTCAAATCACCCCTTCAAGGTGCGTTTTCATTTTGAAATGAATAAATCAATTGATTATCGAGATTCTTCGATTGTGCCATTGGATTCGCGGAGAAATTTGAGCTGGAAATTTATATAATGAAGTTGTATTTTACGAGTCACGGGGAAATCAAGGTTCTTCGATTAATCGCGGATCGAGCGATTAATCGAAAATGAAGAGAGTAAAATGAAGTTTATTATAGTTTTTTGCGAACTTGCAAACAAAAAATTAATTTTATGGAAATAGGTTTTAAAAAAATTCACAAAACTTACTCGTTCGATTAATATCGATTTTTCCGATGTGAATCGATTATTTCTTTCAATAAAAATTGACTCCTTTGATTTAAAAATCGATTTTCTCTATAAAAATCGAAATTTTCGATAAGAAAATCGATTTTTTTAATTAAAAAAATCGATATTCCCGATAAAAATCGATTGTGCCATTCGATTCGCGGGAAAATTTGAGATTCCAATTTTCCGAATTGATATAAAAAAGTTGTTTTTAATTGAATATTTTGCGAGTCACAGGAAAATCGAGTTTCTTCGATTAATCGAATTACGCGATTAATCGAAATCGAAGAGAGTAAACGAGACTTCATTATAGCGTTTCAGAGGCTAAAGTTTTCCTGGCTTTCCAATGGCGCCATTTTTAATTTAAAAATGTTTAACATTGAAATTTTTAGAAACGAAGAAATTCAATCAAACTTCAAAATTGAATGATTAAAAAATAATTAATTAATCAAATTCCCCAAATTTTTTCTTTCTCTCACTCTGGCATTGTAACTCAGCCAATTCTCAGAAGTTTCCGCCCGAATTTTCTTGTACCGAATAAACTTGGTTAATTAGTTAACTCAAACTCGAATAAACTTAACGACGAGGAAGAAACGGTAGCCTTGCTTTTTCTTACGTAACATCCAATTCAAACGTTAAAATGCAAAACTTTCGGCGAATTGAGGAAAGTTGGAGTATTCGCGTAAGTGCCATTCTTTAAAAATCTACAAAAATTGAATCTACATTAATTTTTTCAGAAGAATACTAACTTACGCTCCTTTATTATTTAGCCAAAAAATGGCACTTACGCCCTTTTGATTCTAGGGCGACGAGCTATAACAATCTCGTGATCCATCAAATATTCCGAGATAGAACATCTATACTTTCCCCATAAATTCAAGATGTTGATATGGAAGGCAGAGCGGGAGGGAGGTGAAGGAGGGAAGAACCTCCGAGCCTATTAATGCACTCTTTTTCAATCATATAAGCAACAGCGAAATAAAAAGTAGAGCCACGTCGGCATCATGCCTCTCAAAGGCCACTGGATGACTCGACTCGCGTCCCTCCAATTTGCCCCACTCCTCGCAACACCATTTTAAAGAACTTCCCACTCCAACAATTCAACGGAGGAGGTTACATACGCTGAAGATAAATTTTCAGTTGTCTTAATTCCATTTTGGTAGTAATGCGTGTTCCTGTCTTACGCGAGCGCAGATTCATGGCGATGATAATTAGCGGGGAAGAAGCGTTGGGGCGGAATGAAACGGGAAGAGAGCGGCAGTGACCTCTGGTGTCTTTCGCACTAATCTTCATCAGTCAAAGACATTGCGGATACACCCATTCGATATTTTGCGTTTCTGTAATTGATGGATTTATGGAGAATTTTATTTTATTCCGCATGGAAAAAATATCTGTGCAGAAAGTATATCGTCACCGTAGAGTCAAAGGGGCGTAAGTGGAAGGGGTAAAAATCAAATGAATCGATTCTTTTCTCTATTTTTTTCCGATTTTTTTGTCGAAAAAAAGTGGTAAAATTTCATTTGAACAAAATCCCAAAATTCAGCCGTTGTATCATACGTAGAAAGGGGGAGGGGGAGGAGGATTAAAAATCCTATATCCTCTCGAATCCAACAACCTCGATTTATATAAATAAACTTAGCTATTACCGAAAGAAACGAGTAAAAAAAAAAGCTTGAATTTAATTCAATATTTTTTATCAACCATCCCACATTTTCCAGTTTCAACCACTAAAAAATCCCCGGAAAATTAATTCTTAAATTATTACCCTCATTCTCCTCAAAGATATTGAAAAAAAGGCAATTCCCTCTAAATCAACTCGAATTTTAATTTCCATCCCCTTTGATTATTTTGTTGCAGAATCACGAACGGGTTATTACAAGAATTCCGTACTATTCACGAGTGCAACCTAGAAAAGGCGTCAGGAGGACGCGCGGTCCTAGGGCCCACGACAACCCACGAGGAACTGACACTATAATTATAGAGAACAAAATGAAAAAAAAAATTAAACAGAGAAAAAATAATTGTGAACTCTGAGAAGTTGCAGTTGGGCCGAAGTGGAACGCGTGTGTTTTGCCTCTCGGACCTGCACGCACGAAATGAGGATTAAACAGACGGAATAATCACAGAAGCCTGCTCTTCGTGACAAAATGGAGGACAGGTGAAGTGGAAACTACTGTACGTAGACAGGATGAAGCGTGAAACGCACATCTTCACGTTCTAGTTTCACGCGAAATTAATAATGAATAATAAATCCAACTGATTAAAAAACAATTAATTAATTAATTTTCATGAATTCGAAAACAGTTGTGAACATATCAACGACGATGATTTTCCGGGGATTTTCGTCAAATTTTTCTTATTAAAAAAAAAGTCCAAAAAATAATTGATGAATGAAATTCGGGAAAATCTTTCGTCGATTGAGCGATTATAATTAATAGAAAAATCAAGATTAATAAATCAGTTGCACGTATAATTGCAAATGAGAGATGGAGAGTAATAAAGAGATATATAATTTATAAAGACTGCTTGAGAGTGCTTGCGCGAGTGCATGCGTTCCTATAGAATTAACGTATAAATAATTAACTTGTATCAATGCGATTAGATGATTTTTAAATAAAAAAAATTATTAATTAATTCGGGCTCGATCCTCGTTTCTTTATTGGATCTTTTTAATTGAAGTGAAGCGCAAGTGAAATGTACTAATTTTTTTTTCTTTCATTCTGTGAATTCTGATTGCGAGAAACGAGAGATCGATATAATCGAGCGAGAACAAAAATAATTTTAAGTGCATAAGGGGAGCGCGAGAAATCGACTGAATTTGGGTAACAGAAAATTAATTAATTGAAAATTAATTAATATGTTAGTGTGATTTTTTTTTCATGGATTAAAAAAAGAAAATTGAGACGATTTTTCGCAGAAAGGAATTTGAAAATCGAATCGGAAAAATGAAATATTTAATAATTTTCCTCGATAAAATCAATTCTTTTCGATGAGAAAATCAATTTTTCGATAAAAAATGGAGCTTTTCGATACAAATCGATTTTTTTGATAAAAGTCGATTTATATCAATGATATCGATTTTGATCGAAAAATGGATTACTTGGTAAAATTTCATCTTCATTGAAAATATCGATTTCAACCAAAAAATCGATTCTGATCGAGAAATCGATTTCAACCAGAAAAATCGATTTTGATCGAAAAATCGTTTTTTATTGAAAATATGGATTTCAACCAAAAAAATCGATTCTGATCAAGAAATCGATTTCAACCAGAAAAATCGATTCTGATCGAAAAATTGATTTTTATCAAAAATATCGATTTTTATCGAAGAACATCGATTCCTGTCGAAAAACTATATCGGAAGAATCGATTTTTTTAATCGACAAAATCTCGAAGTAAATCGATTCTTTTCTCTACTTTATTTCAAATTTTTTTGTCGAAAAAAAAGTGGTAGAATTTGATTTAAACAAAATCCCAAAATTCACCCATTGTATCATACGTAGAAGGGGGGGAGGGGAGGGGGATGAAAACCCCTAAATCCTTCCGAATCTAACAACCTCTATTTATATAAATAAACTTAGCTATTACCGAAACAAAAGAGTTAAAAAAAAACAAAAAAAACTTGAATTTAATCCAATATGCGTGTATCCCGCGTTAAAGAACCGGCAATACGCACGTGAAAGTGAAAAACTTTTTTTTTCAAAAAAAAAATATAACCATGTGAGATGATTGTGAAAATTGGTTTTAAGACTGAATGATTTTGCGGTGAAATTAATTTAATTTAACGAAAAATAAATGAAAAAAAAAATAGTGAAAAAAAAATTATTTCTCTTTTTTTTGTCGTGACGTATTTAAATGATTAATGTACAAAGTCTTCTACCGTAAGAATCCCTTGTGTTGTAAAGTTCACGTAATCGTAGAGACTAGGTAGAATGAGAAAGAAGAAAAAATAAAGGACTAAGTCTAATTAAAGGAGTTTCAATGTAGAGAGAATAAAATTTAAATGGAAAAAAAATGAAAATAAAATTTAAATTAATAAAGGAAATTTTAACCACCGATGAAAAATTTGTATCTTTTACCATCGATGAAAATCAATTTTTTCCACTGTCAATGGCATTTTTAGTCTTGTTAATGGAATTATCAAAGTGCGTGATGAGTGATATAGATTTTTTTTTAATAACGATTCTTTTTGCGTTGGACTTTCTTTGGAAGTGAATGATGATTGTGATTTTGGTTATTTGCCATTGGAAGAATTGGAAAATTTTAACAATCTAAAAAATATCGAGGCTAGAAGTGTATTCATGTAATTCAGCATTACTACGTATGAATAAATAGTTGTTATTGTAAGATGCGTATATTTGAGTTTGTTTTGAACCTTGAAATATTCCCAAAATAATTTCTTCATTGTGTTTTTAATTTTTTTTTTTAATTGAATATTTTTTTTTTTTTTTATTTATTTTTATTTTCCTTGAATGTTCGATTCTTTAAAAATCTTCACTTTCGAAAATTTTTAATCCCTATTTTTGAATTTCTTTAGGAATTCTTGGTTTTAATCTGGAAATTTTTAGAATTTTTACTTCCAAATCTCATCGGAATTTTCAATTTCAAAAATTAAAGGAAAAATGAATTTCGAAATATCGTCGGAATTATTGATTTTAAAATTTAATCATGATGTTTCATTTTGGAATTGAGTGGAAAAACTTTAATTTAAAAATTTCATCAAAATTTTCTATTGTGAAATTTTTGAAAAAATTCAATTATGAGATTCACCGAAATTTTCAATTTTGAAAATAAAAAAAAATGACTTCGAAAATGCACAAAAAAAATTAATTTTAAATTTGTTCAAAAAATTCGATTTTGAAATTTCATCATTTTTTAATTTTGAAATTTCTCAAATAATTTAACCCAAAATTTCATGGAAAATTTCCATCTCAAAATTAAGAAAAAAATCAATTTCAAGTTATCATTGAAATTTTCAATTACCAAACATTAAAATTAAAAATAATAATTTTTCCACTCGGAATTTTCCTTTGAAACCAATAATTATTTTTTGAAGAAAATAAATTATGTTTACTCCAATAAACATTATTCAATTAAATTATTCTCCTCCCATAAAAAATTACAAAAATTCAAACTAAAAGCAAATATTGATAGACTTGATAAAAAAAAACTAATTAATGTTTGAGGCAAATTAATAAATTAATTTTTTTATTCCATGTTTGTGAGAGAGAGAAAATTCTCCATTATACTGCCAATTGCCACGAGCAGAGGTGTTTATTTTTTTCTCCATTTTTCCCTCACCACATTGCACGTTGACGTATACAGTCTTATCAATTTACGTAGTAGCATACACCCGTAACCGACTGTTAGCACGCAATCCACTACGATTGGTCAGTTTGTCCAGCAGGCTCCACCCTCTCAACAGGAATATATTTTCATAAATAATGATGATACCCTGGCAAACCGTATTACACCATTGGGAGTTTAATATACGCGGTTAATTGAATTTAAAGTGGAGTTCATGTTTACTGTCAAGTTTACCGACGTCTTAATTACTCTTTTTTTTCAAATAATAGTTCTGAAAAAATCAAAATTTTCAGGAGAGGAAGATGAAAAATTTAGCTTAAAAAAAAACGTCGTCAACTTTTTTTTTAATACAAAAATTTTGCCAATCTTTTTCGAATGAAACTGGAAAATCGAGGAGAAAAATAATTTCTAGGAAACATTCTTAATTTCTTCGGTCGGGAAAATTGATTTAAAAACAAAAAAATTATCGAACAAAAGAAATTTATGGGATTTTTTTATTGGTTTCGAAAAAGTGATGAAAATTTCAATTTTTTTTTATTGTGGAAATTACGCATTTAAAAAAAATCTTGAAGTGAAGAAAGAATTTATAAAATTCTCCATTTTTTTGGTTGAAAAAATGTTTTTTTTTAATATCGACAAAAAAATCCGAAATTCATCATTCTTTTCGAAAAAATCGGCATAATTTTGTATTTTTCCAAAAAAAAATCAACGGAGTTTGACTTCCTTGGTGGATGGAATTTTTGAATTTTTGTTCTTTGAAGAATCCATTATTTTAATCATCAATAAAAGTCGATGTTTCAGGAAAAATCATCGAATTTCCTCGAAAAAAAATTCCTCAATTTCCGCCGTTTCTCAAGTAAATTTTCAAACTCACGAAAAAAAAGTACTTAATCCACTTTGAATTGGATTAAGTACTTTTTTTCAGTCAGCATTCAATTTAAACCCTTTTTCACTACAAATTATTTCCAAAGATTTCCCAAAAAAAGTAAAATCTTTGCGATTTTTCTCGCGAAAAAAGTAAGTGTTTCATCTGAAAAAAATAAACATTTTCTTAAACTTAAGAAAAAATCCCGCTAAAAAATGCAAAACGCGTAGTCCCGTCAGCATTCATCTCTCCTCCCAAAAAAAACCCGAAGACACGCTTTAAAAAAAACCCAGAACGTTTCGATGCAAATGAAGGGCTTGACTCAGTGGCCTCACTTTCAACCACAGCAATCCCCCGAAAAATTTTCCCCGAGTCCTCGAAGGGGAAGAAAAAGAAGCTCGCACCGCAAAGTTGCCCTTCTCTAAACTCTCGCCCTCAAATCATAAAGATAACCGAATTGCTTGAACTTCCACTTTTATTCTCAGGACATATTGCCCGACAATCATTCCAGCATTTGCATAATTATCGAATAAAAAGTGTGGGGAAGCCCCCCCCCCTCCCCCGCCCCGCACTCTAATGCCGAGTGTACGACTAATTTCGTGCCATTTCCTTTATTTTTTGTTGCTTTTTTTTCTCCTCATTCTTCTCTCGTTTTTTCCTTTCTCATCGTTCCCTTTATTTTTTTCTCGTGCTCATGACCCACGGATTGTGCTCCTCCCCCGACTGTAAAACATCGTTGGCAGTGATTAGCCCAAGTTCGTCTAATTTGTACGGTACAGGGGCATGCGATAGAACTATATTCGTTTTAATTAGAATAGCAGTGTCGAAACTTTATGAGCCATGATCATTTTATTTTTTATTGTTACAATTTTAATTTAAATTAATTCGTGCAATAAAAATATAATGAAATTCGCATAATTTACGCAAAATTATTTTTATGATTTTATTTGAAAAATTAGGGAAATTGTGAGGGGATTTAGGAAGCTATTAATGGAGAAAATTCATTAATAAAATTACATGTGGTTTAATGAGAAATAGATAAAAATTGGTTATACCTTCGGAGAAAATCGTGAAAAAATAATGAAAATTTTGAGGATGCACAGCAATTCTAAACACGATTTTGGATGAGAATTTCATACTTATCTTTCTATTGACTGAAAAAAAAATTATTTAAAACAAAGGATTCTCCTAATAATTATGAAATTTCCATCGAAAGTCGTGATTAGGATTACTCGATGTGCTCAAAAAAATTCAGAATTTTTTCTGAAGATAAGACCAATTTTTATCAATTTCCCATTTAACTAAATGTCATATTATTTATTAACTTTCTCCATTAATAACTTATTGAATGCCTTAAAGAATGTACTGAATGTTTTTATCATTTCATAAATATAATCCATTTGGTTTCATTAATTTTCCTCAATTTTTCCAATGTCGCTCAACATCCCTATTAAAAAAATTCTGAAATAAGTTTTTAAATGAGAAAAAAAAATTAACGAACAAAGGAAGCAAGTTCTTTCATCGTACCCTGTCTTTGTTATATTTAGTATTTGAGAATGTAAGCATTCCTTTAATTTAATTTTCGTCGGTTGATAAATGAGAATTCAAATTTTAATTTTACCGGGAAATTCAAAAATGTATTTTTTTATACTTATCCAACTTCATTTTATTCTGTACAATTCATTTTCATGCACAGTCGTACAATATCGCGACCTCACTCGTCTCTCTAATTTTCCTATAAAATCCATCGTCTCGCGAGTGTGCACTCGTCGGTAACGTAATTAGGTGAGCCATTAGCGCCTGAAGTGCCTCCTTGAGAACCTTGAATCATTATTATTTTGTTTTTTTTTCATCCTTCTACTTCAATTTGTTTTTTTGCTTCTCTCAACTGTTTTGTCTGCCACTTTGCATATCGCGTCATGCCATTTTCCTAACGCGGGTAATTTTCTGAGAGCCAATTGCTTTCGTTCTTCAGTGCGCTTAGAATAAACGCAGGTTTTTCTTCAATTCTAATTAATTTTTTTCTTTATTCGAATTGAGTTTTATGTATTTTTTTTCATGCAGTCGAACGTTCTTTTTTTTCTCTGTAATTTCTAGTATTTTTGTTGAGTAGCGAATGGGCGTGTGTCCAAGTCATTAATATCAAAAGGCCGTAAGTGCCGGAACAACGCTCTGTCATTTTTAATCATTTCTTCAATCATAAATTCCGTGGATAAAAATTATTTATAAAAAATGCAAGTGCTGGAGATACGCCCCTTCATTACTCCAATTTCTTAATTTAATTTAAACAACCCTTTCGATGATACAAATATCATAAGAAAAATGTCGAAAGTTTCTTCATTAATTTCGTTTTCGATAGTTTTTTTTAATTACAAAAATTGTTGAAACGAAAAATTAATTAAAAACAAAAATTCTTCTCAATTTTCCACTATTGAAATATTTTCTATGAAAAAAAAAATTATTGAAGATTTATCGGAATAAAAACGTTGCAATAGAGTTAAAGGGGCGTAAGTGCCATTATTTAAAAATTTACAAAAATTGAATGTAAACTCATTTTTTTATAAGAATACTGACTTACGTCCTTTTATTATTTAGCAAGAAAAAATGGCACTTACGCCCTTTTGATTCTACGGCGACGATATATTGACCTCACTATGAGCTAAACGTCTTAAATCCAAGTTGAACTATTTTCAATTCAAGAACCTCAGTCGATGATAATTTTTAACTAAAAATATTCTTAACTCAAGTCAAAATTACTCATAAAAATTACGTATTTCTCTCAGTGCAAGATTCTTATCACTTACGCCCCTCTAGCTCTAAGACGACGATGCTGACGACAAAAGCAAATAAAAAATAACTAAGCTGCACTTCTCAGTCAGCTACCGTCCGCAGTGATGTTTACGTTGAACCTTTTAGCCATACTACTTGGGGGATAGAATGCAATTACACGACGTCAACTGAAAAGTTAATTGATGCAAATGAGTTTTCAATACTTGAGGGCAAAATTCTATGGGGACAGTAGATACAGACAGCGCGTTGCTTTACTTTCCTTCCAAGTCTTGTATTTTTTGATGAAAGAGAAGTGGTGATGGCCGGATTAATAACGACGTATCTACTGCAATTTTCCATTACTAAAATTCTCTCACTGTAACATCGTGCCACTTGTTCATCTCTCGCATCTTCCCCACTTTTGTCCTCAATTAATTAATAAATTAATGCAGAGAGATGCTGGTGATCGAGTCAAGAAAGGAAGAAAAAATTTTTAATACCCCCGGGGGCTTGAACAATTTTATTATTTCATTATGCCGGCAAGTTTCTTTTTATTTTGCGGAAGATTTTCACGGCGATTATGCTAACTTTTTTCATGTAATTTTAGGTGTCGGAAGAAGTTTTTAAAGTGTCTGGAATAATTGGAGCTTTTTATGGAATTTTCTTGTTAATTCTAATTTTTCGAATTTTCGATTTTATTTAGGTTTTCGGGATTATCTCTGGTTTCAATCATTGTAGCGATAAAAACCCCAAACATGGAGTGAAACCTACGCTTTTCCTCTGTGACCTCAATCCTTCACCAAAATCATCGAAAAAATCCTATCTCACCCCCCCCCCCTAATGAATAATCCTGAAAAAATCAGACGAAAGGACACAGTAAGTTCCGAGAAGGCCGAAATAATAATAAAAGAACAGAAAAAAAATAATAATGAAAATTGGATAAAATACCCTCCCGTATTTATAGGGATACACAGAGGGAGAAGATCGTTCTTCGATTCCTCTAACCATGAAACCGGTAATCAAAGTGTCGAGACGAACGAGATGAATCGCCGTATGCAGAACGCGTCTTCGTCACAACGTATATATACGATCCCCGCCATTTGAGTAACCGCGGTCATATACCCATATAAAGAAATCGTATACGTGAATTTAAGCCATCATGCGCAGGGATATATAAAACGAAGGATCGTCGTCCTTTTGATGGAAATCGTCTCAGCCTCAGGGCCAACAAAATCTCTTTTTCACCTCTCTTTCTATCGCTTAATTTTTTTTATTATTTTAATTTTTTTTATTTCCTTCGTCTCTGTCCTCGTGAATCCTTCGCTCATGGGCACGTCGTGTGAATTTAAATCCATCCCTCCGGAATTAACCAGCACGTTGATTTCTTTGTGAATTTCAATCTATTTTTTTTCATTCTTTTCTCTTTTCCGTGGTTTTTTAGAAGAGACCGAGGGAAATTATACTCACGCGACGCGTGCCAACTCTGATTGACGTTGAATTTCAAGTCAGGTGAAATCGGAATTTGGTTTTTTTTTGGAGACGCGGGAGTGTGATCGAGAGCGAGATAGGGAAGAGGAATTGAAGGAATTTCTTTCGGGATTCTTATTGTGCGAATATCTCGGAAAGTATTGAGTTTAGGAGAATTTAGGAAGAGGGCTTTTTTGTGGGGCTTGAAATTATCTACAAAAAAGGTTTCTTGAGAATTTTTGATAGACCCACTCGTTTCGGAGATATTTACGAGATATGTCGGGAATTCATCCGTTCGATTCTTTGCTTTTTGTTCTTTGTTTAATGCTTGATAATAGTAATTAATTTTGAAAAATGCGTGAATCAAATTCAGAATTTTTTTTCAGAATTTTTAATGAAGTCCTTCACTTCAAAAAAAATTCCGCGACATGTTGCATCAGAAGGCCATTTTGCCCCAGGCTCACTACTCAATTTTTTTCTTAATTTTTCACGAACCTTAGAAGAAAATACAACGATTTTCAAACTGTACATTCACTTTTTGCTTGGAAATATTAAGAAAGGTGTGAATGTAAAATTCGAAAAAGCTTAAAAAATCGAAAACCAAGATTTCTTACAAAAAAATTGTTCTCAAAATTGATTTAAAAAAAATCGAAAAAAACCTCCACTCTCCTCCTTCTTCCCAATGATCCAATTTTCCCCTCCATTCATTAATGACCCTTTAAAAACCCCAAGAAACATAAAAATCCCCCAAAAATCTTAATTTCGTGGCGAAAAAATCAGTTCCTGACCCTAGATACCAAATGCCTCTGGCTGGGACCCAATAATTACACCCTCACGCACCCAAAAAAAATTCCGTCGTTTCTCTCCCTTCACTCTAAACAAAATAATAAGAAAATAAATAAGTCTAGACTGTTGGTAGACACCAGTTTAAATTTTAGTGTCCGATTTTTTTTGATTTACAGCTCGATGAATTTTCACCGGCTGATTTTGATTGTTGGCTCTAATGGAGGTTAAATGGCCGAGAGTCCCTTCATGAATTTGTATTAGAGATTCACGAAGTCTCGGAAACGATCGTTGAAACGGAAAAAAAATTAAACATCAAAAGAAGTGAAGAATTAGAGATTTTTAGTTTTTACGGCAGAGAAAAAAAAACGAATTTCACGGAACGGTTGGTAGCGTTTAATTCGATATTATTTTCATTCCATCGCCTCGGGGAGTTGCTTTCATCCCCCATGTGTCTCAAAAGTACTAAGAAAGGGGGGAGGGGTGGGGGTGAAGGCATCACAAGGTAACAAACACATACAAGTTATCCAACACGATGATAAAGCTCGAAGGAGGATTAATTTTCGTGAAATACTCGGCGGAGGTCTCTCTCTCTCTCGCCGCCCACGCATCGGAAACACATAAGACGCTCCCTCCGGTTTCTGGCCCTATCGCTAATCTGTTTAAATAACGAAACATCCCTCGGGTTTTGGAGGAATGGGTGAGGCAAGTGGGTAAATGAAAATCGATATGACGGAGAATCATTATTTTGGGATTCAAATGAAAATGCGGGAATTTAGGTTTGGAGTGGTTTTAGTTTTTTGAGGATGGCTTGGCAAGTATGGGAGGTAGGGGAATTTTTTATATGATCGTTTTTGTAGAGGAGAGTTAGCGCTGCAAAAAAGGTTTCTACAAATTTTCTTCATCTTTCTCAGATCGTGAGATATTCACAAAAAATGAAGCCGAAGTGAGTTTCGCTTAATTTTTGTGACAAAAATCGAAAAAATTTGAGTTATTTGGAGGAAATAATATGAAAATTTGAGGGTTTTTCTAACACCTCGTTTTTCCACAATTTTCCACCTTTTTCATCAATTTAGTGCTTTACTCAAATTTAAAAAAATTGAATGAATAGACAAATGAATAAATAATTTTGGAGTTCAAATGAAATTTCGCGAATTCAGTTTATGAATTGTTTTAGTTCTTCAAGGATATCTCCGTAAATATGGGAAATGGAATTGTTTAAAAAAAAATTCCCCGAAAAACCGAAAATCTTTCTTTTATTTACT
>JABSMS010005409.1:0-15536 GCA_018902275.1 Aleiodes sp. PSUC_FEM 10030003
ATTCAAAATATTCATATTTTGAATATTCAATTCACTTTTTGAATTGAATAGTATCCTTCGATTCAATTCAATTCAAATACTATTCGCACACCCCTACTATTAACCCAATTAGTATTGCAAATAGTGATTTTCTGAATTTATAACCACTTATAATACGAGTTGATCACCTAAACAGTTATCGAGTTTCTTTGAAAAAACCTAATTTCTCTGTTATCCTGAATTCCTCATAAATTCCCTGCCTCTGATTCTCTCCTCTCTACGAGAATAATCGAACAGATTCCATGGGCGAGGCTCCAGTCGTTAACAATCGCTTCAAAGAATGAATGTACATGAAGAGTACACGGGTTAATGAGTTATACACCTTAGAAAACTACTTGAAGCAACCGTGATGCGACACGACTTCACGAATAAGGCACAGAAAGCGATTAGGCACCTTCCATCCACTCCCTGGTGGGCGTGACTGAGGGAGGTCCAGGATTAATTTATTAGCCGAGTGGCAATTATCCGTTACTCAATCCGGTATATTAAAGTTAGCTATTTGCACTCACAAGTGCATCAGTGTTAGTTTGCCATTATACTACTCAAACTAATTTCTACACTGTTTTATATCTCTTACGTATCAGTAATGCGCGGTTTTAATGTTTGTGGGTTTAACTCTACCCCTTTGGCTATCACGTGGCGGAGGTGATCCAGGTATTATTGGCTACTGGTCTTAAATAATCATTTAATTACATGGTTATTTTACATTAATAGTTACAATTCTAAGCACTTGATGATCTGGTTAATGCGAGAGAAACAGAGAGAAGAAATCATGTGTGAATCATGGTCAAATTAAGTTCTTGAACTTGAAATGTTATTCATAAATTCTGTAAGCCGAACAGATCAATTTAATTGCTCGGCATTTCGGAATTTGGGCTAATTGTTAATTGATACGGATCAATGATTTCAGCACAGTTCGATAATTTGTCTGGATTCATATTGGATTTTTTAAAATTGATGATTCATTCAATTAATTATTAAAAATGTTTATCATTCAGTGAATTAAATAATTACTTCAAATTCGTGAAGAATTCAATGAAGGCATAGCTTTATCGTGTTTTTCATGGCAATTTGCATGAGTCGCGTGGCTAGAAAAGAAGAGAAAAAAAAGAGAGAAAAAAAACTGACAGCCACTTAACAATGATGACGAGAAGAAAACATTATGGATTTTCACCGGAGGGGGTTGCCCATTCGACTCCTAGATAGGGAAATCGCGGCCTGTCAACATTTTAAGCGTGAGATATTCCTTTAGAGGACGTGGCCTCGGCCTCGGGCGATTTTCAACCATCGAGATTACTTCCCACAGGTAATACTTGTCCCAGTGAGTAATATCAACTATCTTCCTTCAAAATCATGTTTATGTGTTTAAAAAAAAAATTATTCCCCCTTTCTTACACGATAATGGATGAAAAATTTTGTGATGCAGTCACGTGCCTGAAGAAGTACTGACAGAGCTAAAGTTTACCATATTATTTTTTCTCACATTTAGAATGAGAGAAAAAAAACAGTGTTTTCTAAAAGCTGTAATTAAAATTGTAATTATATTCATTTATCATTGTGAAATTAGCAATTAAATAATTTTTAAATTGTCAGTGAGAGAGGGAGAAAAAAATAAACTTATCCGACCAAATGAAAAATGTTTAAAATTACGGTGCGTGAGTGTGTGTATGTCTGTATGAGAGAAGGGAGAAGTGAGAGGGTAGGGGAATGATGGAATTGCCAGGATGAAGCCTCCGGGCGTGCGCCACAAGAGTGTAAGAGAAGGTATCTGGAGAAGAGATGGCGAGAGATCTTTGAAGAGAAGTCGGCAACACACCAGCCACTATCTCAATGCCGAATCGCCCAAGGAATAGAGTTACGTCGCCGTTCATCCTTCCACTTCGTTTGGGTCTTATATGTGTCTGGATACTTTTCACATCTCGTAAATTCATCTTTGACAGTACTCCCACCATATTTTAAACCATTTGGATGGTGCATTGGGCATTTTAACAACAGGGGAAAAAGATGATGCCGAATGGAGTATGTGAATAGAATGAAGAAGGGAGGCGAATAGATCCTGAGAATCAGATACTAGGAACTGACACTGATGAAAAGAATAAATAACGTAAGGTTGTTTGCTGGCGGCATTGGGCCTTTGCCGGGAAACTTTACTCATTCCCCGTGAGATCCTTACGAGATTTGTATTACGTCAATAGGGGATTTTTATTTTGACTTTGTATTTATTCGAAAACACATTGATAAGTTGAGGAACGTTTGTTACATAAATCAAATAAATCCGAATTCAAATCAATTTGATTGAACAGGAGAAAAGTATTTCTAATTCAACAAAATATATTTCACGTTTCTATTCAAATAATGATTCGCATGAAATGTTATTCGATTGCACAATCCCTTTCCTCTTCATGCCCAATTTTATGCTCTCCAACACCTGGATCAAATATTCAACCGTGAGAGATTCCGGCGGTGAGCTAAAGTATCATCTACCCCCTCAGGCTCAATATCCCAGTGCACCTTCATCCAACTCCAACCAACCACCTATCTTTACGAGCATCGTAGTCTTTTACAGTGTCCCGATCTTTATGAAAAGACAGCGTCTGTTATACCCCTTTAGGGCACTACATCGTATATCCCACTCCCTCTGATATTCGTTTGCCTCAACGGAATTTGCTTATCGACGGGAGGAAACGGTAACCCCTCGAGGACATCACCGTATGTTTATTTCACGTAAACATTTCATTTTATATAGTAGTTTCCTTCAATCCTCATAGTTGTTCCAACTTCCTGGAACTTAACGATCACAGTAGGCGAGATTTTATATCCTTAGCTAGTTAGAATAATTCAACAGTTTTATTGTCCCAAGATAAAGAAATTATTAGTACAAGTATTTTACTGGAGGATGATCGCATGCACAAGTAGACTCACGCTAATTAAGTTGCATGCATTGATTTGTTGCACTTTGGATTCTGCGAAGTCCTGATTCGATGGACTTTTGCAGTTTCAAAATATTTTCATTAATTCAACTGAATTTGATCGAAAACATCAGCAAACGAGATAATCCATGATATCACAAAGTAGATGACAAATAGTACCGCAATTAAATTTTCTAACGAGACTTGATGAACATAGATAGAACATCAGACATAAACCCACCCGTAAATAGCAGTTTAACTTGAGTTAATTGTCGTAGCCAAGGTAATCTCTGACTACACTGTACTTCAGGTGTGATGTTTCGCACACGTGAGATAACGATATTAATGGCGATGCTTGTGAGATCTCAAGAATAAGCCATGTTGCATTGCGCATTCTGGTAAGCAAGGATACACACGTTTGCGCTTGGGCACAAGCTATTATAAACGGGAAATGTGCCTCTTGTCGCATTACTAACTTAATCAATCTCTTGGAATGTAAGCTACCGCCATGACCCAGGGTGATTTATGCCATTCAACTTTCCCCAGTGGGGATTTAATAAGATTTCAAAACAGTACGGTAGCTCCAAATCATGTCCGTATTAGTCTCATCGACGTAGAAAAATAACACGCATTATTACTCCATACAATGGAATCAATTGTTTTTCTAAATTGAAAGCTCCAGCCCTGGCATGATGGATTTTTGAGTTGTCTAGACGCAGTCTCATCAATCAGTGTAAAAAATGGGGAGAATCAATAATGAAGATAAATAAATCACTCTCAGTATCTGTGAGAATCAGTGATGAACGAGTTAGAGAGAAAAAAATAGATATATTTCAATAAATCAAGATTGTAGATGAAACGGAAGTACAGTAAATCAAGACAAATGAGTCGCCCCAACATTTGACGTATCTGAAGACGACTCTCTCGGTGCAAACATACAACCGGAAAACTCAGTTGTAATATCCCGTGGGGTATTCAGTCAAACGAAAACATTATAAGCCAACGGATGAGTACCCGAGCGAGTCGGAACGGCCAATTACGCAAAACTGTACACTCTACGCATGTTTTATTTGACTTTTTCATTTCTGTTATTTGTTTTTCATTTTTTACTTTTGAGTTTAACAAACACAAGTATCAGCTACATTAGCATAGGTATTTCATGATATGAAGTGTTGTGTGGGCGGCAAATGCGCGGTACTGCGGATGACACGACATGGGAACTCTCTAGCTACTCGAATAACGCTATTTCAGGTATTTCAAGTGGGCGCTTTATTTTAGTAGACAACGAGATTATTGAAGTTTCTAGAAACATTTCTATTCAATTAGGAAAATATTCAGTCTTTGCGTTCAATTTATTTTAATATTCTATTAATTTCAATGGCCGGAAGGTAATACTTAACGTACAAATAAATTTTTTAATGGTTAATCAACGCGTTTATTGAATTGATCATTTTATCAACAATCCATTACTTTGTCCATGCAAATTGCGAAAGTATCAAGTTAACGATTTTTCAGTTGAAATTACGGATTACTCTTGTGAGAAAAAAATCCTACTTATGCAATTTTTTTTTTTTCTAAATTATGGAGAGGAATACCCGTATCTCAACGTTTTCTGCTCTTATTTTACACGTTAAAATGTTTATGAGGAGTGAAAAAGCATTTTTTTTATTAACACTCTAACATTTATTTGAATAGAAAGTATGACGTATGTATCAGAGTGTAATTTATAACTCTGCGTCGATAAGGAGATGTTTAAGTAACGAGGTTAATTGCAGAGTTTCACGATTCATCGGAGTTTGACTCAAACGGACACTTAACTTACAAATGCTATTATTTGTAATTAATATTATACTGTATTTCGAATTTTTACAAAAATTGAAGCAACGGAAAAACTCCTGAAATAAAGTATAGAAGGAAATTTTATGAAAAAAATCGTTTTAACGAGTGAGCAGTTTGTCTACCGGGCATCTACGTGGGTGTGAAATGAAGAGATGGAACTTCGTGTTGAGTTTCCGACTACTTGATAAGATGCTCCCTACGTAGGCGCAGAAAGAGTGTGCCACCCCGAATGAATGGAAGTTATGTATTTTTTCAATGACATTGCAACATGTAATAATAAAAAGGAAAAAGTGTAACGAAGATAAGGATTGATATGAAATTTGCCATTCATGTTTTTCGTTGAGAAATCCTGTCTTGAAATGTTTTACTGTTTGGATGTAAAAAATCTGTTCAGCCAAGAGTTGAGAGCTTGAAAACTTACCAAGACAGGTGATGGCGTGATCTGCTGGTGGTCTCAGAACATTTCGCGACCAAGCTGCCCGCAATACTTCTAATGCACACGGTGGTCCACCTACCATGAGTACACCTGGAGAAACATGTCCTTTGTACCTCAATTGACGTGTTGCATCCACTAATGCTGCATTCCACCAGCACTTGGAATTTGCCTCCAAGAAGCTCTGCAAATAAGCAAATGAAGAGACTTATTATCTGAAAAGGCAATCATTGGGTTAACGTCAATAATTTCTTATAGGGCAGCGGAAAGCACTCCAGTGACCCTTAAAAATTGTTAGTAACATTTGATCTTAATTTTATAGGGGGAGGTGGGGCAAAATGGACACACCCTAGTTTTCATGTTATATATTATGAAAATTGCAAGAAATCGTCTAAATTGAATTCGTAGATATTTCATTCTCTAATTTATCATTTTCGGAAAGTGAAACTGAAAGATGTTCCCTTAGTTTTTCCTCAGTTAAGCTCAGATTTTATGTGACACTCTTGAATCTCACCGATTCACACGATGAAATACGATGGTCTTAGATAAATGTTTACTGCTTGCGAAGGACTGTCGGTGCCACTCACCCTCTTGTATTTTTTTCCCTCTTTTTTTTCGTCCTCTAGAGAAACTTGGCTACCCCATTGAGTACAGTTACGACCCTCTCCGTTTACGGTCGTTACTATTAAAGTAGAGGGTAAAAATAGCCGAAAGATCTCCGATAAAATGAAGATAAATATCATTGATATTTCGATCATTGTGAATGATTTATTACAAGCTCAAATATTCATTAAAAATTATTGAATGAATACAGCCATTAATATTTTTTATCACAGTCAAGTATAAGTGATTTTTTCTTATTTTAATGGTATTGAAATCGATTCTGTATCCTAAATTACAAGTCGATAATCACTGGCTTTCCCCAGTGGGATAATACCAAAGCCTGAACTAATTTATCAAATGGAAAATAGTAGTGTTAAAGATACACATTTGATATACTATTGATGAGAATTTATGGCCGGTGAGAGAGAGAATTGCGGCCAGTTTGTGGTTGTATTGAAATAATAGAGTTAATTTGTACATTCAATACATATACAGAAGGTGAAGTAGAGTATTTGTAGCGTCTTTTGCATTTCAAGACGGAGACTAATTTTCACATGGGTGTACAGGACACCTCCGGCTGTGCGTCGGGATAATTTCAGCAATAAAAATTTGAAGCATAATGGAAAGATGTCAGTTGATTGATGGAACGTAAGAGAAAAACGATTATTAACTTTGTGATTAATGAAAATCAATTTGAATATTTCATTTTTTTCAACAAATTTTTTCCTCATAATTTACGATTGGAAAATCATCTCAATCATTCTCAATTTGAAGTTACTTGGACATAATTTTCGTATTTGATGGAAATACTTCGTCAACACCCGACATAAATTAATATTACAACTCTTTTTAAAATCTTGAGCAGTAAATCGAGTCAATTCCCTAGCTAATGGCACGTGAAGCCTGGCTTTTTTTATTCGTACCAGAAAAACGTTTATGTGCATGGGTCGCCATTCAAAATTTAAAAGGTTGTTTTGTGTATGGCCGCCGGAACGGTAGGAGTCTGCAGGTTAGCATATTTCAAACGTGTCAGGAGCAGGAGTTGAATTTTCTGGATGAAAGGGAAAGGCTCTAGAAATCGATACGCCAACATCTTTCAAGGAGTCCAAAGTTCTCAACATCTACTTCTGCACATGCGTGCAGGCAATAAAGCAAAAAATCCATTTCCCCCAAAATGTTTTCGACATGTGTAATCAATTGCATGTAATATCCTTGCATCCAGAACGTTTATTAATCATCAGACGACAGAATCCATTTTGATTTTTGAGTTCTCAACCTTATTATCCGAAAATTAATGCCTTCATAAAAAAAATTGCCCCCATGAAATATTTCCGAAATCATCTAGTATTTTTCTTCACGAAATTAAGCATCGAAATGTTTTACAATAATATTTTTTGGACATACGACCTTAGGAATTCATTCAATTGTTGAAGGTGGCCTTTTAGGGCTCTGCCGATTTTATATTAAGCTACGAAGAATTTTTTTTTCAAATATTCTGTATCGACCTTTCGGCTTCATTGTGATTATTTTTATCACGAAGTTAATGATTAATATTATTTTATCATAAATTATTTCCGACTATTGTACAATAAAATTATGAAAATGTTCGAAAATTAAATGTTCTACAATAATAATGCAGAACCAATAAGGTTTCTCTACTGATCGATCATTTTCACGTAATAAGTGCAAGTGCCCATAGACTGCAGTGTAATACATCACTCGGTCGATTATTCTCCACGGAGTACCAACCTGCCACATCGAATTTCCTCCGCGCATAACTGGCAATGAACTTGCCAAGTATCGTCACACACAAACACACAACGACACATTTAAGCTGTACGGTCGTTGCCATGACTGCTAATTATTATGCAATATAAACTCTCCGTTCTCTCACACGCACCATTACCCTTAAAAGTACTTAAAAAAACTTAAGCCACTAACACACGAGGCTAAATTGTATTTTCATACTCATTAATACCTTTAATCGTAAACGTCTACTTTCATATGTAACTGTATGGGATATTATAATACATTAATTTTATCATCTTTGAATTTTATTGCGTCGTTAAATGAACACATGCGGACCTATCCTCGCTAATTCTCCGCGTAATGTAATTGACTCGTTTTGATATTTCATATCAGTTTGTTAAGAGACTATATTGAGCAGATGAAAGTAATGGATTTTTCAAGTAACGTTAATTATATTTACTATCGTTTCTTCTTTTTAGAACCAATGAATAGGTGAAATTATCCCGCATTAAGAATCTTCCACGACAGTTTGAATTAAAAGTTAATCCGGATTTACTTTTCATTCCCACTGGTACATGAATTGGTGAAGCCGTTGGTTCACGGAGCATTCATTGATTATACAAATAATATTTTACGTCATAGGGATATAAAAGTACTGTTAGGCTGAAGTTTCAACGAACAACTTGTTTCATACATTTTTGCCTCAACAACTTGGGAGTATCACCTTTTTATTAGTATTACTACTAAATTTGTTTCTTCCTGAGCAATTTCGTTTCTGTATTTTCCTTCATAAACAAAGTGAGGCACCGATTTCTCCTCGTTTTCTTAATATCAGACTTTTGAAAAAAAATTGGAAATTTGATATCAATATGCAGATGAAATATCAAAATCATAATTCTAATTGTAGTTGAGGATGTCTAAGTACTTCAACGATGTTGTTTTTTCTTTTAATCAATTGACTCCAAGTTACAGGTCATTTTGCAATGATTTTGTTATTAAAATATTTCAATGTTAAAATTTAATTTTGCATTTTGAGCCACAAGAAAATATTCTGAAAATTTTTTGTGCTCTGATCGATTCTAACTTTTTCAGCTATACACAGCCTTCCTTAATTCCCAATTTTCTATTCTACCGCTCTTGCACTGAACTTCTCCGTGCAACAGCAACTATCTTAAATGATTTCTCTCCGCAGGAGTTATTTCCAACATAATAAAAAAAGTGATGAAAAAAGAGGGATACTTCCATTTACTCCTATTGATTTAGTAAATGGAATTATTATCCACTCAATTTCCGCAACGTTAAAAAAAAAATATTTTTTTACTCTTCAAATGTAAGAGAATTGTTTTCTTTCGTGAGCATTAAATGAATTGCACATGAAAATTAATGACCCTATGAATCCAACTAGATTATTAAGCGATTGCGCAGTCGAGTGTGAAAGATATTGCCAATTGAAATTGTTCGGAGAATGACAAAGAGTATCGATGATCGACTCACTTTTCTACATTCGTCACTGACAATTGGTAGCCTTCGGGCTCCAATATTCCAATACATCCATACACGCCTCTTTACTTTTTCACATGCTACAAATTCAGCCACAGTTTAATCAACATTGAGAGAGTCAACCCCTTCTCAAAATGCCCCTACCCATTTTCTGTGCAGATAGTTTTACAAAATTTATATATATATATTTAACTTTGAAAGCCGCGAGCATAAATCACGATAACATAATTTATATGCTAATACCAGCGGTACGCGGGTATCCCGGACGTGGGCAGTACTCGATGCGCCATGGTTTTCCTACCCTGTGTATATACATTAAGAAGTACACTTACAGTACCTACTTTTACGGTCTTGACAAGTGCGTCCGTATCCACTTGTACTTACCAATCTTGAACACCATTCGAGAGTCGGATATTACAGATCACTGGGTACTACGACGTGTGAGCTGATCTATCGTAGCCTCGTCCTCGTTCTCCAGTGTTTTGACTCGTGTTATTTGCATTTTTACATGATCTCTATTTCATTTTTTACCTCATCAATTCACCATTTTTTTCTTTCAATGTTCTCGTTAAGAGATATCGATTATCAGTATCATTCACAATGTCGAGAGCTGAATGCATTTCTATCGAGTGTTGAAAGCAAAGTGGTAAGCATATCGCAGGAACAAGACGTTAATGCCACTTTGAATACATTTTTACGTGATTAGGTTTATTGGAAAACAGTTGCTAGTCGGAACATTCAAGTAGTTCGATGATGATAAGAAATTGTGGATATCTCGATTATATTCCTCCATCATTATCCTTTAAAATTTATCACCAAAAACAGTTAAAGATAATCCGCACGAAAATACCATATATGGTATAAAATATATGAAAACATATTACTTGCAACGATTTTTCCCAACGAATCTTCGAATCTCAAACTCGAGACGACAATGTTGTATTCATTCGATGGAAAAAAAATTCTGTTTATCATTGACTAGTTTATTTGCAACTCTTACAGGAGTGAAAGTGCACAAAATACTTTAAGATCGGTCAAGCCAGTGGTTAGCGTCAACGGTTAAAGGACGAATACTGACTCCCTCTGTGTTCCCCTTTGGCGAAAGTATACAGTGGTTTTGGTGCAAGATATATATATACAAAACGAGTGTTACGCACTTGAGTTGAAAGTCAATCTCTTCAAGTATACATACGTTTTTACACAAAAGCGATATAACCAACGGAATGGGTGAATGTTGGAACTGTCAATCCAATTCAGTTGCAAACGAGTCCGTATGTTCATTAGGACGCAAAGGAGAGTTTTACTTTGCGTTTTACCGACAGTTTGATGGGTTTAGATCTGTCTGGCATTTATTTTTCGAGAAAATATTTTCTGTTTATCATGGGAAATGTTTAGTTTATTTCCGGGATAAATAAAAACATATGGCTTAACATAAAAATTCCACGCAGTTTAAATAAATAGTTTTGATCATTACATGGAGGACTATAAATTAGATGGTATATGATACGGTTAATCGAAATACTCTGTATAAAAGATTCTCGTGGGATAATCAGCAAAAAGCGATTGCTAAACCACGTTAGAAAATCACGAAATTTCCTGCCTTCTCTTCAAGTGAATCCATATTTATCATTTCCTATCTTTTTTCCTTCTAATGATTAATTTTTATACTCGAACAATTTCTCCAAAAAATTTATTCCACAAATTTTTCTTTCTACTGAGATTATTCCACTGGAATTAAGTGATTTCATGGTCTAGAAAATGCGCATTTTGTTCACTCAATGTGAATATTTTTTTCATTAATCAATTCGAATTTAATAAATTTAGCAAATCAGTAATCAAAGCTAATAAATTAAACATATTAAATGCTCGATGAAAATGTACGATATGAAGATGTGTGCTTTTACACGTACAGTCACGATTCTCTTCCGCGGAAATAAATAGATTCGCGTCGCCGAAGGCCGTCTCGACTTTGTAATTCACTAGTTACCGAGTAAGGGAATTCCTTCTCATGGTGCCCCGAAGGAGACGCCTCTCTTCTTCTTATCTCCATACAAACTCAACGGGTGGCTTTCAAAATGCCTGCTTTTCACCCCACGTTACTCTCCGTACTTTTCTTTACTTTTATTCTGTTGATTTTTTCAAGTATAACCAGCGTATAACACAGGACTGTTCCAGGGAGTTCACACATTTTGCCCGGTGGCTCTTCCTTCCAATGTATTTTCTTTTAACCCGGTTGCGCGAACACGCACAAACAGCTAAAACCACTGGTGGACTCTCTCGGCTAGCCGTGCGTGAGTAAAAACTCCACGGGTGAGGCAATGCCCTCGTACCTCAGGCGGTTTTCTGGGAATTTTGCCCGGTTGAAAGATCGATAAATGATCATGGTAATTTTATTCTTGGATTTTTTGAACTCGCTACAAAAATTATATAAAAAGTACCTGAATATATATGCATATTTTTTTTTAATCATTCATGATCACTGTCAGGAATCCTACAAATCTTTTTTTAAATCAGTTAAACCGTTTTCTCTTACGGTAAATTTTTTTTCTCTTCATCACGAAAAATTAAATTACGTTGTTCGCGTCATTATCGTTTAATTCGATCAATGAATTATTTATTCTTCTTTTTTTTTAAACTACTATGAACTTGGTATCTTTTCCGAAATGTAGACTGCAATAGTTTGTAATGTGGGAAAATCATTTTCAGACACAATGCAACTGTTTTGAATTTCAATGAAAAAAAGAGGCTTGGATTTTTGTGTAGAATCTGTCGGAAAAATGAGGCTTGGACATCGACCATAAAAATATAAAATAAATACAAAAGTAGATAAAGATGCTCATATTTGCATCATGAAACCCACCCTCGAAAAAAATTTGATAAACTCGAAAAAGTTAAATCGTATCCCTGCATCCATGCTGTTGATTTCATTGAATGTCTGATGGCAAAATGCGTAATTAAAAAAATCCAAACATAAAAAATTTCATATTCATCCTCGTTTATCTCGTCGGATCGATTCAAAGCGCTGGTATCCACCCGCTTGGGAACAATGTAGTGGCATTCTTCACTCAACCAGATCATCTCATGTACCTCACAATGAATCGATATTGCAATTGCCATTGAATATATATATGATTCTCGTGGCCGTGGGTGGCAGCGAGGCGGTACAGTTTGATACTTAACGCAAAGTCATCGGGGCTGGGAAGTAAATATTGGCGAAGCAGGGTCCTTGTCCTCGCAAACCAATAAAAAGTCTCCCACGAGAAAAGCAATCGTATTCTCCCATATTACAGAACTCCCTTATTCTACTCGTCGCTTGGACAACATACCAATGAAAGTCAGAGCAATCGCCGAAAGAGAAACATGCAGGGAGAAGCAGCGGATAAGGCTCCCTCGTTAGTCCGATATCGATTGTGACAATATATTTTACTGTCCAAGTTCTTTATCGTCAAATAACGTAGAGCTTTCCTGCCTTCTGGCTGTCTCTTTATCCATAGAAATCTTGACCAACAGTATCCAAATGGAGTGAGAAAAATGGTTCAAAATTTATTCACATTCACCAATTCTATTGGCAAAAGGTTAAACGTTTTGACATTTTCTCATTAGCACGCGATACTTGCATTAACTTTATGTCGGTTGTACCGACATAATTCGTTACCCGATATTTTCCGGTTCTGATAACGCCAACTCCAATAAGTCTCTCTGTCCAAGAATAACTATTGAGTTTATCCAATTCGTTACTTTTTGAATTGATGAGCAACGTTATTTCTCGGAAATTGTTTAGTACTATCGAATTTTTTTACAGGTGAAAAATTAAATGTAACGTTTTTAGCGAACGATAAATGTCCTATCATTATGCGACTCTGTAAGTGTGACTTTAGCTTACAGTGGTATGTCCTTATCGACCATAAAAGAGAAACGGTCTACACTGTAACAGTAAACGGCATTACATGTTATTGCTCACTTCAATGACAGTCTTTTAATATTTAACTAAGTGCTTGGTTGTAGTTTCTGCACATATGTTCAGACTGTTATCTGGAAACGGGCATTATTACAAATGTTTCCAATATTGCTATTCATTTTAAATTATAAGGTTCTTTGGTTTTTTTTTCAAAAGAAGCTCGATTGATTTATCAGAGAGGATGTTGAAAAATAACTTGACAAATTTATTGATTTACGGGGCTAAGAAAGAAATAATGCGCATTCATATGTGTCTCAACTGCGTGAAATTTATTCTCCATTCGAGGACAATAACGTCATAAATAAAACAACTGTTTGCAATACATCATCTTACCTGGAGTGTAATTAATTCTTATTCTTCGTTTGAAAAATTAGCAAATAAACTAAGTCAAGCTCCTGATTTTTGCGGAGTATGCTGAATTTCGGATTGGGTCAGGAGGGAAGAGATGAAGTGTAGTGGCTTTGTTAAATTTTGAGCTACTCAGCAACTGACGTTCGTAAACTGTAGGAGATTCGTGGGAGATAGCGTGATTTTTGATGATGAAAGAAAAGGCTTATGAAGCTTGACCCGGGCCAAGTGGTCTCTCATACACAATAGACGTTCTAGATTTAGTATCTGTTGGGGCTACGAAAGTATTTTCAACCACCAAACATTGAAGTGTTTCACAAAGTGAGACCTGAAGTTTCCTTTGTTCCTCCGTGTTGAATGAGTATCGAAATGTTTCTCTGTTTTTCAATTGGAAGGAGAAATATATGAATTTGTAATGACATAAAAGTCGTGATCTTACAAATATTTATATTCTCTCAACACAAAAATATATTCCGCGTTTTTTTAAATTCGGTTTCATCAATTCCTTTAATTGAAACTTTAATGGAATGATGAACCGACAGTACTGGAGATTTGACGTAATTTTTCAAGAGATAACTTCACATCTTCAGATGATGATTTTTTTTTGATGAATTATTTTCAATCATAGATTCCCAATTTTTTAAAATTTCATCGGTTCATATGGGAACATCTCTCCATATTGGTATTGTTTCACTCTACCGTTTCGTAAATAGTTTTCAATGATACACTTACTTGGAATAGATTGTAGCCCTTGTCGTACATCCACATTTCATCGGCTGGATGCTCCTTGATGGTATCATGTTGATTAGCGGAGAGGACAGAGGGAGGTGGTCCACGGCTAAGTTGAATTGCGAGGGATCTCTGGAGAAGAAGGAGACATCTTGTGGATCCAGAGCCTCCTGGACCCGTGCCATCACCCAGAATCGAGGCCATTTGATATATGCCCACTAACGGAGCTGATGATCCGGCGGTGGCATTTCTGAGACTATAATCAAATCAATTAAAATTTATTTAGTAATTATTGCTCGAATGAATGACAAATTTATCGTTAAAAACAGTGATTTTCTTTCATTCCTTCATGGTTTTTTTTTCTTAAGTTCTTATTTACAACATTTTTATGCTTGACCACAATGCTAATTTCTTCAAGTTCAGTACAAAAACTAAATTTACCATGCTACGTGTCTGCTTTGCATGAATAAACCTTCTTCTATATAAATACTTTTTATATCCAGAGTCTCGTTTGAAGGTTGAGGTTGAAACCATCGGTCACGTTTTGTTTGTCACTCGCCGATCGTGACTAATTGTGGCTTTATGTTTTTCCAGAAATTTCTCAGAATATTCTTTCGAGATATGCATTAGCAGAGAACAAGTATCGATCTCAAAACATCAGAAAATGAATGAAAATAATGAATAGATTAAACTTGTCACTTCCAACGAAGTTTCTTCATAAAGAGAATTCTCTCTGTTGTGTTCTATTATTAGTTTCATAATCATAATTGTAAAGAGTATAGAGTGAAGTTTAGTTGAAGCTATATTGAATTTTCTATTTAACATTCAATTAATATTTTCTCTGATATATAGAATTAATTTTCAATGACCGATTGAATTATCTCGTGACTTCGATTTAATATGCAAATAAATCTCTGACCTCTATTCCTCCAAGGTTACATTGTGAATAATAACTCCAATTACTTCCCATCTCTCCCTAACAACGTGCCAATTTATCTGAAATCATTCAGGATCTCCCGTGAACGTTAACGAATCTAACGGAAATGCCATTCTGATGAGCTATAACTAATGCCACCCAATTCGTAAGGGTGTGTCTGGACATTCTTGGCACTCATTCGTCATTTCATCATTACAACGCCTGGGGAGGAAAAAGCTTCAATGAGCAACCCAGAAACCCATCAGAATCACTCAACCTAAGAAGTGTGTCAAAAGCACCCCTTGTCAGGGTGAATTCCCTCTTCACTGAGGAAATCTACCTCTCGGGTTATTCTATCAACACCTACATCCTCTCCTCAATTATTTTACATCCCTTTGGATGCTATTCCCTGCGGATATTTCTCATTTTCCCGGAAAACCAGCTTTCTGTACGTAAATGAAAAAAAAAAATCGAAATTCGTTTAGATCTTCGGAACTGGTATTATTATTATTA
>JABSMS010005420.1:0-15521 GCA_018902275.1 Aleiodes sp. PSUC_FEM 10030003
GCGTGTTTTCGAGATTCTGGGTTATTTGTATCATTTTTTTAAAATTGCATCATTCATCGGAGCTAGAAAAAAATATTGGAAAATAGAAGAAAATAGGGAAATTGAAGAATAATATTTTTTTTTAAACTAGTGCGTTTCAAATTTTGTTTTTTAGGTTGTGCCAGTTAAGTCGTTATTTTGATGATAATCTTTTTGGCATTTTTCTGATTTTTTTTCAAATTCTTGTCCCAGTAGCATTGGCTGTTGCGTTGCTAAGGCGTAATAAAAAGGCATTGGTTCTTCCGATTTTCAAACAAATTCTCTGCTCAAAATCATCAACATTCTTACGCACGTCATTCATTTAATGATCAATTGAAGTCAGTCTGACAGTTCACGATCGTGATCACTTCATTTTGCCCTCCGCGCGTGTTTTGCTAATAAATATTCTTTAACAATGCAAGTGACGCGTTTTTCATTACAATATAATTAATAATCAAGATGAATTTTTTACTTATTACACTGAGAGAAAAATAGTGGTAGAACCAATCGAATATTTGTGCTATTGGTACCTGAAAAATATTGTTTTGTATTACTCAAAAAAGTAGTTGAGTTTACTACATTTTGTTAATTCAAATAGATTAACGGTTTGAATGAACAAAATTCGATAAATTCAACCACTTTTTGATTAATTCAAAAAAATATTTTTCAAGTACCAATGGCACAAATATTTTATGGTTTTCACCACTATTTTTCTCTCACAATACAGGATTCCCCTGCTGCACTGTAATTTTCCTCAGGATAACTGTAAAATTCATATTTTTTTTCTCTCCTTCACCCTTAACAAAAAACTCTCCAATTCGCTCACATTTCCAACAATTTTTAATTTGATTTTTCTTTCCGTTTTATTTTTCCAATGTGGAATAACGTATCGAATAAAAAAATAGAAGCGTGGAATAACTAAATGGCAATATGTCAATTGAATTACATTCGAAACGCGAGCTAAAAAAATAAAGGAAAAAGTGGACGAAAAAAAAAAAAAATTAAAAACGAGTAGAACCAAATAACTTGGAAAATTGTGAAAACGCAACCTTTGGTATCTGCAGGGAGGCACGCGCACAATATATCTCCTCGGATCCAGGCTTTTGCGGTGGTAACGGTGAGCCAATGGTGAGAGAGAGAAAGAGAGGGAGGGATGAAATGAAGGTGGAGTGTTAAACGCGAAATTTTTCAACAGATAAGTCACGTATGTTTAATTATGTATATTGCTGCTTTCGGAGCTGAAACCCCAAGCCTCAGTCCTGTCGCATCGTCGCCCCAAGCTCTACAACCACGCGCGACATATATAAACTAGAGGGTTAAAAAACAGGAGTGAAAAAAAAAACTATGAAATGGTTGATTTAACAAAGAATGAAAACGGGATAGAAACGGAGAAATACACGAGAGACGAGGGGAAAGGAGAGAAGCCGCGCCTCTATTTTGTTGTGGATACTCCATTTTAATTATTAGGTAATTTCCGTGTGCGTGGCATTTTGTAATTAGTTAACTGCACGAGGTTGAATCCCGAATTTTTTCATTATCAGTATTTCTGTCTTTTTTAGGATTAAATTAAGCACTTCCATCAAATAATTTTCATGTCATTGTCAAGAATATTCGTTGAAACACAACTGAATCGTGAATTTCGAAGTTTACGGTATTCCATCAACTTTTTAATTCTCTTTTTTTTTCATTTCAGTTCAATTTCATAATTAGTGGAGAAATCGAAATTTTCTGCACATGAATTAACATAAATTCGAAGTTCTGTTAAAAATTTTTAATTTCATGAATTTCGTGGAATAATTCACTTTGTGTAAATTTCCAACAAATTAAATTAACCGAAATTATTGAACAAACAAGTGGAATTGGAATGAATTTTTTTTGAAAATAAAATTCAGTAGAAATAAATTTCCTGATAATATCATATTTAATTCAAGATTATCTTCATCGCAGGTATTTTCAAAAATTCACCATAAAATAATTCATTATTAAAATAACACGCCGAAAAACACAGATAAATCGTGTAAAATTCGTGAATTAAAATGAACCCCATTCTCTTCCCTGCAGTAAACAACAATCTTGTCTCCTACATCAGGCCGAAACGTGATTAATGGAAATGATAATACATTTTAATAAATTTAAAACAACAAATCTCCCCTTTTCCCCGTTAAACCTATTTAATTATGTAATTATCCTAATAAATTACCCGCCTAAAAATTTTTACAATAAATCACGCTGCTCTATTTTCGTCTGCGAAAGCCATCACAATTAATTTCATTGAATACTTCAATTTTTTTAATTTAAACGAGATAGATAAGCATAATAAAGGAAAGATGTATAAAATTTGTAAATTTCTGAATTTGCTCTGTTTTCGTCGGTGAAAGCCATTACAATCAATTCCATTGAATATTTTAATATTCAATTAATTCTTTTAATTTAAACGAGGCAGATAAGCATAATAAAAAAAATGTATAAAATTTGTAAAATCATTAATATATAAAAATAGAGAAAAAAACAACAGTTTACTCCAATACACTGAGATTATCACCGCACAGTAGTCACCTGAGTTGGCTGGTGTATGCAGAGAGTTAACACAGTTGCCCCGCGGTGGGCTTTTTCAACGTTGGAACGAGCGGCGAAGAGTGGACAGGGGGGTTTGGTTGGCTGTTACACAGCTTTTATTAATTAATATCATTATACACGGTCAAACGGCCATGAAGCTAAAGCAACCGCCGTGTCATATATGTTATCTTGGTTCGTCGGCTGTTTATGACTGTTTAGCTTGAGCTTGGTGTGACGTAACACACAAACGAAGACACCCATACACAAACGAGGTTTATAAGCCTTGTATTACGCCCTGAATCCACATTACCGTACACCTTTAGCCACAAGAACGACCTCGTAAAAAATCTTCTCTTACTTCACTTAACTGTCGTTTGAATAAAAAAAAAACGCCCGGAAAATTCTAATCTCAGTCCATGACACAACGGTTCTCGCTCCTATCCTTCAACTTTTATGCATTAAATTATCAGCGATTATTTATTAAAGAGAAAAAAAATTAAAAATTATTCAGTGGGAAAAAGTTTTATTGGAGTTTATTTTATACCTTTACACTGAGAAGCAAAATTTTGTCGAGGAAGTTTGCACTTAGAAATTGACGAAAAAATTTCGTGAATTGAAAGTGGTTGAACTTAGATTTAATGTATTCGTATCACTGATAGATAAATATGTTAAATTTTGAGTTGAACCTTTTTGAATTCGAGAGATTTACTTTCCGATACACGGAGAGGAAGAATATTACAAAATTATTTATAAATATCTCTTTTCTTAATCTTCCCTCACTGCATAATTTCACTATCAAGCACACATCTGCGCACTTCACTGATTCAATTAATTCATTAGCTCAGTTGAATTAGAATTTCACATCGGAAAAATTAATAGTAGCATTTTCTTTCGCGAATCGTTGGGGGAGGTCACAAGGACTCTAAATCCTGATTTTCGGGATGCCAGCCCTTCTGCGTTGTCCACCATCTTGAATTTGGGGGTGAGTTTTTATTTTTCAAATAACTCGCTTATTTTCAACTTGGCGAAAAATTAAGGAGATCAAAGTTTGTTGCCTACTGAATCTCCTACAACTTTGATCAGTATACTTTTTCCTATAGAATCGATATTTTTCGATTTAAATGCAATGGAAGGGCGTGTGATTTTCCATAAGACATTTATCTAAACGTCTCAATTTTAAACACATAACGCCATTTTTGTGTTTTGTGTGTGATTCTAAGACGCTTGATAAGACACTTCTTTTAACAATGCAGGCGACGAGTAACACTTGAAAACTCGATTAATCCTTCTTGCAAGAGGGACGAGTCGTGATAGTAAGTTTTGTAATGGACCAGATGAGGAGGGAGGCGAATTTCATGTGGTACTTGGGTTGGAGCGCATAAAAACCATTGTTGCAGTATTAAAACAGTTTAAAAATTAAAGGCAATCTTACTTGGTTGAGGTCAGACGCTAAAGAAGAAGTAGAAGTAAGAAAAAAGGGAGGAATTGGCAAGTGGAAAACGGAGGAAGTGTGGGGCATGGAAATAAAGGCTGAATGTGTGCGGAGGGAAAAGAGAATTTTCCACGGGGTTTTCCGTTTCTTTTTTTTTGGTAGTCTGTGTGTAAAAGGTAGTTCGGGACACCCAGTGGGAGCTTCAGGATAGAGAGGGTATATTGTTAGCGGTTGGCCAATCGTCTCACCCTTTCGTTTTCCCCTTGATGGATTGAATATTTTATAACATTTGAGGTCAACGGAGTTGGAGTAATTTTTCCCTTTTTTCCCTATAAAACATCAGATGCTGTGAGAGATAAAAAATCCAGGGTAATTTGTAATTTGCAGTTTGATTTGTTTTTTTAGGGGAGTATATTTTATAAAATTAATTTTGTTTTTCATGTGCTTGCATAGATGAAAAGAATTGTGATAAAGATAAGGGATCGAGCAGTTTTAATTTATCGTTTTGGGTTGGAAACAGTTTTTCATTTTAGTGGACATGTTGACGACAATGCACGCACATACGAGTTGTGCGAGGGGATGGAAAAATCCTAGTTGATTATAATTCTCGTATGAGCAATGCAGCGTTTTTCCGTTAACCGATACAGAACAAGAGGGGTAATTAAAAATTCAAATGAAAATACCCGCGGATAAGAACGTAATCAATCAACGGTAGAAGGCACAGAGAAACGGAGAGAGAGAGAGCCACTGTAATACGCACTGTAGTCCATTGTGAAATGGAAACTACCGCAGAGGACACAACCGTACTGTATCTCCAACTGTGAAACAACCCTCATTCCTACCGCCCGTACGAAGTTATGCTGAGTAATACTAATGAGGAGATATTTGCCGTTTGTTAATGATACTTAATTGGAAGAGCGACGAATGAAATGAGGAGAGAAGAAAATAAATAATGAAAGTTACAACAATGTATTTAGTATTAATTCAATTTCATGAATAAAAAAGCAGAAAAAAATGGAAAAGCATTTCATTCGATTTTTATGAGATCAATCCACAGGAGAGTATGAACCGAAATAAAAAAAAACCAAGGCAATTTATTTATTTTTTTTTCATTTTTTTACGTTTTTCGGGAAAAGATCGAAAAGCACCACATCGAGAGTCGAGTTATTTCATTCACGGATATCCCATAAAATCTGGATATCGAGAGGCCATGCTGTGTATTTAATAATGCAGAGGACGGATGTACCTAGCTGTAGAGAGTCAGGAAATCGGAGTGAGGGCCAGTGCACGATGAGAGTGTGCGAGAAAGACAGAAGGATAGAGTGGAAGAGGGGGCTTTTTTGGAGGGGAATGGATATGGTAAAAGAGATGTAGTGAGTTCAGAGAGAGAAAGAGAGACGGAGAGATTGAGAGACTCGGTTAAATATTTCACAGCACATTTCCGCCGGTGTGCCGACGGGACGAGAGCCAGGAAAAGGGAGAGAGGGAGGGAATGAAGTAGATGGGATGAGGAGATGTAGGGTGGCGGTCGGTAAATGGACGCGACCGGTTGGGATACAATCTATCGGGAAATTTGCTGCGACAGACGAGCAATGCGGATCGTCTCGCGCGTTTTTTTCCCCTTTTTCTACTTTGAGTGTCTTATTTTTCCTTTCACAAAAACCCTTTCTTTCTCTCCTCAAATGACATTTGGCCATTATTCAAGGGACGCATATGCCAATGGATACACTGAGGATAATCATGGATATGCTGTGGTGAGTGGAAAAAGTCATTCTGGAGCGTACCACAAGAGTGAGAGAGAGTGAGGAAGCTCGAAGGAAGAAGAGAATGAGTGAGACAGGTGGAAAGCATTAATACCCCTTTTCTTTGGTATTAGAGTGTGCATTCTCTCGTTGCTTACAATTTTACACAGTCGATCGTCAACAGAAATGTGCCATTAACGCAGTGCCCCTTAACCTTATGGAACGGTTAAGTGGATAGAGCGAGTACCGGCATGGCTTTGTTGTTCCGTGGATCGTTATAAATACGATCCATTTCTTGGATAACACTGTGTGTGTAGGTTTGTGTGCGATCTATTCCGGCCTCAGTATTTCTTATAAAATCTGTCAGGTTAAGCCCTTGCCCTGGAAGGGAAAGAAAAAACGGCCATTATTGGTCCATTATTGGTGCCAAGGTTCCAGATATTGGCAGCAGTATTGGGCCAATAATTTCGCGATATTGGCACGTGATGGTAGGAGAAAATTGGCATGTAATGTTGGGGCAATATTGGTAGGTCGCAAAACACGCTGTAATGAGGGTGTCCGCGACTTCAACAAAAGAAAATATTTTCTTAATGGACTAGAAAATTTATTATTCTTTGACGAATTAATGTAGGATCAAAAATCATTGAGGAACAGGAGAAAATTTATTTATTTTTCCTAAGAAGTATCCAACAGAAATCCATTCGAAAAGCATAAAAATAAATAAAAAATTCTTGTCTGAAAATGAATAATCATTTCCTAATTATTGAGTTTCCGCTGTAACTGTTTTTCATTAGTGAATAACACGATTATCGCACGCTAGTCAGGTGCCTGACCGGCGCGCGTACTTTCACTACTCACTACTTTATTTTCACTAAATTCAAAAATTCTCCTTTATCAATCACACAAAACTGTTTATTTCTGTGTAGCTTATCATCAATTTTTCAATATCTGTCATCAACAAATTCTCTTTTTTCCATCGAATGATTTAAAAAAAAAAAAACACGAGTACTCGCTCGAGTATGTCTGAGTGTGTGATCGACATAATTTTCCCCAACGCAAAATCCATCACGAACTGAAATAATAAAAGCAAAAAAATATAGAATTAAAAAAAAAGAAGAATTAGAGGGCAAAAAGCTACGAGTAGAGCAGCGAAATGCTTTTTTTCCTTGTGTATCCACAAAACGATCGAACAACGAAAAATGCGGAATAGAAAAAAAATATATTCGTATGTGTGACTGAGAGAGTATGCGTATGCACATAGAAAAAAAAGCGTAGTCACCGCGAGGTTATTTTTCCACGTCGTTTCTCGCTTTTCCACTTCTCGGCCTATACTATGTACACCAATTCCAAACGTTATACCCTTTGCACTGTAAATTGCGGGGCCTGTCCCTCCCCTCCCCCTCTCCCACCCACCTCTAACCCCAGGTTGCACCATCCGATGAGAGAAGTTTCTATGCTCCACGTCCGAAAAGTGCAGATTTTTTTTTGTCTATTTTTTCACTTTTTTCTCGTTATTTGTTTAACGTACCCTACATGCACAACTAACGCTCATGCAACAGTAACTCTCTGCACACATATCGACCCTCAACACACATCGTGAAATATCCCTCTCTCTCTCTTTCCCCCTGTATACAGCTCTCGAAACCAACAAAAATATTTTCCACCGAAAAAAAGGGAGGAAAAAAAACGTAGAGTGGTTCACATCAGCGCTACGGAGTTTATTGTTGACACTTGTGTAACAGGTTTTGTTGCTATAGAAAATTTATATTTTGCATGAGTGATTGTGAGTTATTAAATACATGAAATATAAACAATGTATTAATGTATTGTAGATGAGTAATGTGTAAATATTTGATGCGTTATTTTTCAAATTCACAATTTCTGTTTGGAAAAAGCTCATTTTACTGAAAACGAGAGAATAAAATAAATATAACAATAATCCATCAATTTATGATATTAACGTAAATGCCGGGGATTTTATCAGTGCGTGGATTTGTGTAACGACAGTTTTTTTTTTTAAATTTTATTTCGCTTAATTCGAATTTATGATGATGAAAATTTAACTATTTGAGAAATGAGCTTAAATAAAATATGGTTGACTAGACGTCGAAATCATTTCGATGTATAAATTTAGGGATATTTGAACGACGAAAGGACTGTTTAATTTCACTTGGTACTGAAAAGTAAATTAATTAATTACATTTAGAAGAGGATAGGAAGTCCATACGTTACGAGACCCTAAATCATCAAATGAACAAATCAATTAAATCAAATTTCAAATTAATGCCAATTAATAGTCCGCCATATTAACCAATACGGTGACTGAGTATGATAGAAATTACGAAATAGAGTAAATATGCAAGTGATTCGATAGTTTTTTTTTTTATTAATTAGATACGTTCCACTAGATTGATTGAGCTCTGAAGAATATAAAATGACCAATGAATTTCATTCCCCAAACTATCATCGTTTTTTTAAAACGAAATTTCTCTTTTAAATTCTCATGCGGAAACGATTGGAAAGTATTCCGTGCGAATGCTCATGAATGATGTGAGACGTAATTGATAGATATTGCTCCGCCGCAATTTGGATATTTCAAATTTTTTCCCCCATTTATTTTTCACCCTCCAAAGTGAATTAATTCTTCAAATCAATTGCACCGAGTAAGATACAATGAACTGCGCCGAGAAACAACTTTTTCTGTTCTATTTTTTCCACCGATGTATCTAACCAATTTATGAGAATTTCGTTGCGCATTTTGAATTAATAGTTTAGAAGTAATAATGTTTGAATGGGAAAACGATGGCAATGCCAGAAGGCAGGAGACTTCTCTTTTTTTGTGAGATAAAAAAATAAACCAACTCGCCCGTTAATTAATTAACCTGTTCTCTACGCGGGGTCTTTGTGGGTAAACAAGAGTAGTCAGAGGTCATGAGAGATTTTACCCCGTGTTAGAGTAAAAGAGAGGGAGTTATGCCAGAGAAAGAGAAAGGGAGAATGGCGTTGGCAGTTGAACTAGCCGTTGGGAGAATGCCTCAGCAAGTAGTCCAAGAGAGCTCAGGAGGCCGCCGGCAACTTGTGGTAACCTGAGCCGACTGGTCTCTCTCTTTCTCTCTTCCATCTCCGTTGTTACGGCACTGAAAAGAGAAGCCTTTCCTCTTCTACTATCAGCTTTTACTATTTCCCTCTTCCTCTCTCTACGTGTTTCATAACCACACCGCTCTCCGAACCAGTTGCGACCTCAGCTTCTCCACTCATCGTCATCTCCCATGCATTATGTTCTCTATAAGCAAAACATAACCAGAGGCGTTTTACTTGGAGTCCCGGACTTTACCGTTTCTCTATACTTTAACCATACACTTGCATGGTATATGCAGTTGGGCCACATGAGAGAGAAAGTACAAAGTTATGCACACCATACACATGAAGTTTAGATACCTGTACACAAAGTGTTTCAGTATGATTTTCTTATTTTCGGGGCGATGATATATATTATTCTACTGTGCATTACCTCCTTACGCCGCCAGCCACAAGAATTTCACTGCATTACAATATTCCGTCTTGCGGAAGTAACATTTTTTAGTCACAAGAATTCATGTGCAAACTCAAGAATAATGATAATACGAAAAACATTGTTCATCAGAGGAAATTGGACGAATTTTTCCGTCTGAATTGAGAGTGATCGACACTTTTTGCTGTTAATATTTCTGTTCTGTATCAGAATTCTATATCAATAATTTCAAATATTAGTTCAAAATTATTTTCTTCATAATTCATCGAAATTCAAGTATCGTCTCCTGTCTCATTTTTCATTTCCTTCGGGTGAACCGTAAAATCTAGAAAATTTTGTTTCTTTTTCATTTTATTTTAGGAATCAAGTTGCAAATTTGTCAGCACTCAGTTGTCATACTTGAACACAACACGAAGACCTTTCCTGCGATGATTTTTTGTAAACATTCAAACTTTCTCACATTTTTCCCTTTAAAAATTTATGACCAAACCTATTCAGTATAAAAAAAGGGGAAAAAAGAAATCCAACAATAAACTATTTGTAGCAGAAAATCACGTACCACCCAAGTGGCCAACATATGGTAAAGCCCGGGCTTCGAAAGGAAAGACAAAAACGATCCTCATTTTCAACCATTGTTACTCGTCATCCCACTCAACCTTTCTCACCAATAGAAATGCTTTCCCTCTCATCAAAAAATATCCTTCAATAATCTAAGAAAAATTCGCAACGAAAATAGAAGTTAATTAGGAACCAATCGTTGCCTTCGATCCGTATTTAAGAATTATCCAGTCTTAAACTTCGAAAACGAAATCAGTGTTCACTAAAAAACTCTTCGTTAACCTAATCCAAGACTGATTATTTAAAAACCTATTAACTCCTAGATATGAGCAAGTAAATTTGAATTACTCAAGTGAATTATTTGTGAACAATTTTCCCAAAAATGATTCAATTGAGACTTTCTTCATTGACGTGCATGAACTTTCTCAAAGATAACCAAACCACTAACTCTCTGAACCTAGCTCTTGATCAAATCTCCTTTTTCTCCTCACGCCTTTTTTTACTCAATATTCATAACCATACCTATACACTCACCGGGAAATTTCCAAAACGACACTGCTCCTTCGGAACCATACTTCTACCACTTTCCTCTTATTTTTCCTCCCACATATATTATTCCACTGCGCATTACCTCCACACACCACAACAATTTCACTGTACTACAACATTTCATCTCGCTCAATGTAATTTTTCATTCTGTATCATCTTGAGTGTTATTATACACATCTCCCTATTCCTACTACTCGTTCCACCATGATATCCCCACCATGCGTCTTCTCTATCTCACCTCTAAAAATAATTTGTTAATACACATAGACACAGTCGAGTGGCCCTGTGAATTTCCTCCCGCTTTATGAACGCCCACACCAAAAAGCTTTCGACATAACCAGCCGCATGATCATACGCTCAAGGCCGAGCCACTACCCCTCGCCCATTTCCACAACCATACAATCTAACTCTTCTCTTCGTTCTACTAACTTGGCCCTCTTCCTTCCTCCCTCGCCTGTTCCTCTTCCACGGTAAATGTTAGCCATATACACATAGTATTCATCGTTCCGAATAAACATACATCTCTTTGCGTATACCAACTGCCGCATTGGGGAACTCTCACTACCCTCTTTCTGCTCCCTTTTGCACTCCCCATCCTCGCATGTACTTGCTCCACGTATATTTGCACAAACGTGGAAAAGTCTACTCTTGGTACGATACACTCGAGTGTTTATACGTTTGGTCAAAATTTATTTTAGCCGTCGTCTCTTTCATTAACTTGTGGTTACGTACAATTTTAACACCTCATTATAAACATTCAAAGAATATTCATGAAAAAATAGGGGGAAATACGAAGTGGCGATAATTAAGTGTAGGAATTACCGTCGTGTTTTCGTTTGCCATATCTCGAGTACATAGGAGTTTACTTTAAAAATAATGGATGAAGAAAGAAAACCAAAAACATTAAAAATGAAAAAAAAAGTCAAATGAATAATACAAGCCCTCTACACGAAGAGAATGCAAAGATTCCACTGCATTTGGCGCATATAAACGCAACATCTACAGAGCCTGCGGATTTGGATGACAAAGTTTTTTTTTCTATCTCTTCTCTCTGTCTAAAACTCTCTTCCCTTTCATGGCAAAAGCCTTCTGCATTACTCGACTTCTTTCCCTTTTTCTCTCTCCGGTAACCGCCCCCCTCCTCCCCTATTGTCTCAACACAGTAGGCTACATACCTGCCGCAGCTGTGGTCACAATAAAGAGTCTTTTACTGCAGTCTACGAGCTCTCTTTCTCTGCGTTTGATACTGAATTTTCCAAGAAAAACAGAGGAAAAAAAGAAACAAATAAAGAATGAACGCAAAAAAAATAATAAATTAAATATTTTTATGAGAAATGATTTAATAATTTTATTCCTCTCTCATTCACTTTTCTCCACCATTTATTCTTCATAAAGAAGTGACTTTAGGTAGCCTGACACCTTTGGCGCTTTACAAGCTAGAAGATAGAAAATTTTCTTGAAGCTTTTCTCTCTACCAAAGTCCTGGCTATTTGTCTTGGTGGATTAAAATGCCTCTTAATTTCCCAAGTGAGGCGCATCGCCCTGTGTTCCACATGCTTCGATAATACCCAAGCTTCCCTCTCTCCCTCTTGTTCTGGCATTCTCCTCTGTCTTCGTGAAGAGTACATACAAGCCAAACACACGGGGAGCAATGTATATATATACGATCCTCGTCACCGCATCCGGAGGAATTTTATCCCCAAGTGAATAGGGTTTTGGGAGTAGTTGCAAAAGAGGAGCGGGTAAATGTCAGTGTCAAAGAAGCTGTATGCGTGGAGGAGAGAGGAAGAGATCAGTGACGAGGGACGAAGGGGAAGAAGTCGGAGAATGAGTAGGCAGAGAGAGCCGTTTGGAGTTAACACCGGAGGAGCGACTAATGCTCCACGAATTAAACGGAATTGCAGATCAAGACGAACGGCTACATGCCAGACCCCTCTGACATGCTAATCTGTGAAACACTCATTTCTTTGTATCATATCACCTTCATTGCCCCCTCTTCACTCAAGCCATGCTGCACTGCACTCAAGCTTCATCCCTCAAAGGGAACTTGTCACATAATTACAATATCAAAGGCAATTGTTGAATTACGTAAAGTATTTATGTAATTTAATAAATAATCACTTGGAGAGAGAAAAGCATGATTGAGGCTGGTGTTGCGGGGGCTTGGAATCGATGGAGTTCGATTCAGGTGTCTGGAGTTGGCTTTTTTTTCTAACAGTTTAGTCTTGAAACGAGCTGCATCTCATCACGAATCAAGACCTTTTTCCTCTGTGTGAATGTCACTTGTTTCCACATAATTCCCTTTTTTTTATCAATTTCAAAATATTAGTCTTCAAGATATATAAACACTCGAGAACGTGAATTTTCGCCAAGTCACGTTTGCCTTAGTGAACTATATCATCAACATGAGAGAGTGAGAAAAGCTGAGAGAATAAGAGAGAAAGAGAATGAGGAAAAGTGAAGACGAGTACACGGTTGCTTTCACGACGTTTTCACCCCCCCCCCTTTAAAAAGCCCTCTTGCCATCTAAATCCTCGCCTTTTAGACACACACACGCTCGCAACACATATACACACAAACTCATATATGCAACGAGCTACAGACGACCTTTACCTTAGTTAATTAATAAAGTACCGGCGTAAACTAACAGTTTTACAGCAGACCAGCAAACTTAATACGCGAGAAAACAGCTTTTGTTTCTCTCCCAACGGCAAGTAACTAAGTCCCCCCTCCTCCCACCCTCCTCTCTCTCCATTCCTCCAACAAGCCAAGAACTCAAGTACCACCATGCAGATTACCCTCTGCATACTTAAAAACCAGTGGATAAAACGAGGCCCACGAGAGTGCTGGCTTGCGCCATAATATTATCTATCTACACGTGTGTGTCATTCTCTATTATTTTTTCCTTCCTCTTCCACCAAACCGTTGAATTCGCGAATAAAAACGAAAAAGAATTCGATAAATCAATAAGTTTTTTTTCTCAAACACAATTCAATTTTTTCTCTCTCAAACAAAAGTCTTTGTGGGAAAAAAAGAGAGAGAGAAAAAAAAGAGACAGAAAACAATGGATTGCCATCACAATGAGAACATTGGGGGAAGTGGAAAAAGAGAAATGAGCAACGTTTTTCGCGGTCAAAAGTTCGGCCGAGAGAAGCTTGAATTTATGAAGCCAAGGGAGGCCACGAGTAAAGGTGTTTACGGTGGTGGCTACTGGCCACGGGAATGCATCCACTCTCTCTCTTCCGCTCATTCTATTTTCTCTCAGCCATGACTGCACCCGGGTCTATTCTACTCACTGAGTAGAAATGCCATAGCGCAGCGTTACTATTACTGCCAAAGAACATTATACCCTGGGCCACACAGCACATCTGTATAACACGAATTTCTCACTCCCACTTTTGCCTGGACTGTATAACCCCCTGGGGCTATGTTTTTCGAGGTACTCGCATACACACATACATGGAATACATGTAGAGAGAGGGCCTTTATTACGCGTGCCAGAGCATACGTTTACGATTAAACCACTGAGTTATGCCTGCATTCACATTTTTAGCGAGCCACATACAGCCATCGTCACTTTACCTTGTTTCCACTGGACTGACTTAATGCTCGACTTTTTCTCCTTAATTTGTAAATTTTTTTTAACGTTGTATTTTAATGGAGGAATTTACATTTTTATCATTGCATTCAATCGTTCTCATTAATTCATTCCTTTTTGATTCTGGATTATTTTTATCCTGAGACTGTTTAATTCTTGATGTACAGAGGGCGAGGAGACGCGAGGGTGAGAGTACGTGAATCACTCAGTGACATGACAGTGTGTTGAAATTGAAGAGCAAGATCAGCAAGTACTTGACTCACACAATTGAAACAAGCATGAAATACAAGGATAAATAATGAAAAAGGAAGAAAAGAAAGGAATTGTGGATGGAGAAAGAAAATAAATATATGGAAATACGAAGGATCGAGACAGAATACTTTTTGGTGGCACTCTGAATTATTAAAGAGTCCTTTTTTTGAATAAATTATTCCAGTGGGAGTGTGAAACTCTAGTGGAACTGAGAAACTCAGTGGGTTGGGCTTTTGGTGATGCGATATGATAGGTACGTGGAATACCAATGCAAGTAATGCAGGTGTGTTGAGTATAAAAAAAAACGGGGAAAATAAAAGAGAGATAGAAAATAGATAGACTCTTTCTATCCAAGTGGTGAGATAACTGTAGTGGGTAGAATTGTGGAAAAAGTTGGGGAAAGAAATAAAAAGGGGAAAAAACGACAGATCCGATATTTTCGATAGAGTGAAGAGAGGTGGGAATTTTTGTCGATGAACCCTGGCATAATGTTGCAATGGAAAGAAATCGGACTTTTGACATAACACACAATTTCTTGGTTTTTATATTTATGTTAGTTTTAAAAAAAAAATTGTATTGTATTGAAAAAAATACTAGGATTTAGTGAACGATTTTTCCTTTGTCAAAAAGTGATTGAATGAATCAAATTTTCAGTTCTTTCGAAGAGTATTTTTCTGCAACAATGCACATTTACTAGCAGGAAATACATCGTTTGGAAGGATAACGAAATTACTTGTTTCAATCGTTTTTTGCCGCAAAAACACCGAATTACTGAATACTAGTATTTTTTGTCTCAGTGTAAGAATCCTCGTGAGGAATCCTCTCAAAATTGCGTTTCACAATTATGGAAATGATTCTGCTACTGATCCTACGGCAGTTCCTCCACAATTTTCGTTTCAAAAACTGTTTTTAGATATTCAGTTTATTTTCTTCATTAATCTTTTCAGTAATCACGTCCACTGTTATGAGACAATTCTACACAATACAAAAAAATGGCGTCATGTGTCTAAAATTGAGACGTTTAGATAAGTGTCTTATGGAAAATCAGATACTTTATGTACACTGTTAGAAAAAATTGAAATTTCATGGATAATCTGGTGGTAATTTTCATAAGCGTGACATTGAATTAGTTATAATGAAAAGATGTTTATGAAATTTCAATTTTTCTCCAAAATTGAAGGAAGTTCATGAGTTTTACGTAGAAGTAAGACGGGAATTTTATAATTTACTTGAATTTTCAATTGCACCTGAATATTCAGAACCAAAATGACCCGAATTTTCAATTTGTCACTTAATTATCGCCGA
>JABSMS010005431.1:0-15519 GCA_018902275.1 Aleiodes sp. PSUC_FEM 10030003
TAGACTATCAGTTCTAGTGACGAATATAATCAGCAATATAATTATGTGATATAAATTGAAATATATATCATAGTATATATAATTTCGCTGAATTATATGCCCCCATATTTTCCATATAATTTTCAGTATATTCTCTCATTATAAAGTTTTTTCATTCGGGATTTTAATTCGATGAAACCTCAAGGGAACCATATTCAATTGATATTGTTGACGATACTGAGCAATTCAGCAGTATGAAAATGTTTGATTAAGTGAGTGATTAGCTACTAAATTTAATCATAGCACTACCTCCTTGGTGCTATTCACTTTGCATTGTTGTCGTACCTCTAATTGCAATGATCAATCATAAAACTTTCTCTACAAAACGATTTAGTATGTGTGACTCATGCATGAAACACCTACCCAATGTTAGTTACTGTTACTGTTACCCTGACCAGTTTGGATAGTTATTGGCAACCAAATGTTCCACAAAGTGTAACTGGCTGGCTGCGTTATATTGGCCAGTATCTGGGAATCTGTCGGTTTTAATGGCATAAACCTAGATAACCTGAACGTTGCAGTATTGTATTCTCGGTTGTATCATTTCCTCCGTGCTGGAAATTAGTTTCAACGATTCCGAGCATTCGGTCAATTTTATTTGTTTGGAAAACTGGAGTAATATTCACATGGCTCATAAATGTCTACTCTTCTGAAAATGTCATCGGGTTTTCAAGTTTGAAACTAATGATATTGTTGTTGCACGGAGTTTCTTCCAGTAAATCTCTTCAGTTAGGGATAAATCAAAAATAATTAGGCAATTTGAATCATTCAGAGAGTTAGAAATTTTTACCTTTTTTTATTCAATTTCAAATTTATTGCAGTATCTATTATGCAGTGATTTCATTTCTGGACGCTCAAACTGCAGAATTAATTGAGTTTTTGAATATTGAAGTGTGTACAGAAATTAATTGGATATTTTACCACAGTAATTCTGTTAATGAATTTGACATATCTAATGTACATGACTGCACGAATAATAAATGTATAAATTCGGTCGGAAATTTATCACTCAGTTCATTACATTTTTATGAGTAATATATATTCAGATTTTTTCGTTTCATATTCACTTTTTCGATAACAACATATATGAAAATTCCTATGCAAACGGTTATAGAAAATTCATGAAATGCGTCAATGCATGAAAAATCTATTTTTTTGGTATTAATAATTAATGGTTATTTTTCTCTGCGCATCCATTTCATACCTGGGACTTGTTGTGAGTGCTTTCTTATAGGCAAATGAACAAGCTTCGAAAAAAATGGCCACATCAACTTCTGATAAGCGGGAAATGACGGTTCAATTGTTTCAATCACTTTTTGTCGCAAAAAAAACTTATTTCCTAAGTCCTAGTATTTTTTTAAATCTCAATAATAATTCATCTATCAGTTAAATACCTTACACCATTTGAGGCACTTGGGATCCAAGAAATGTATTCGTTGATAATTTTCAACTAAAAATATTCTTGACGCAAGTCAAATTTTTTTTTAGTTATTCAATGTCGTGTTTTCGACACCATCATGAGGGTATTTTGCGACTGATCAAGACTTTTTGTCCTGATCATCTCGATAAATTTCAGTTATTATATATTAGTTTCAAATAAAGATAGTTTCGTATTTCTAGAAGGCTTCTGCATCCCGTGAATTTCCCTCGCCCCCATCTTCCAGTCGTCTTTATGTCATTAGCTAAATAATTTCTAGTATATCTGTTCTGCACTTCTGGGAGCACTCACTTGGTAGACATGCGAGTCCAACGGAAATTCGATTATCCTCCCAAGGCATTTACCTTACATTTTGGTCTTCAAGCTGTTACTACGTTACTTTGAAGTTCAACTTTCATGCATACCATAGTAAATTGTGTTGACTCACCATATGGACTTGTGGCCAATGCTAAAGTCATTCTCTCTGGAACACATTATATGTACTCAAGATGCATTTCATGGACTTTGAAACGGGTGTAACCACTCCGCAGAGTAGCTGTACTGACCTAACTCTCTTAGCACCAAGAACCATAGCTCTTATGGCCCATATCATATTGTCTCTCTCTTCCTCTCTCCATCCCCGTTACTTTCATGGGGCAAAAGACTCTGAAGATTACCTCTTCCGGTCTAGGGATTTTCCTAGTGAGTGCGTTGTCCTTATCCTGCGCAGTCAATCCAACTGGAAAATATCTCAAACTTCATCACTAGAAAGCTGCCTCTTCCCCCTCTCGACTTTGGCTAATCCCCAGGGAAGTCTCTTATATTGAGATCCATTTTTCATGTTTTTTCTTCTTTTTAGGAACAATATAGGGTCTCAGAGAAAATGATGCAGAAGAAATCTCTTCACTTGAAGGATTTCCATTATATTCCTGCTGGAATTGTAAAGATTTATTCATCATTCAGCTTTGGCAAATATTCTTCTTCAATAGTTTTTCTATGATAACATGGGCACGGAAAGAAGATACTTGAATCAAGAAAAAAGAACGTATTTCAGGATTTCCGTAATTGCGATGTGAAAGACCTGGAGTCAGTGGTTTTGATACCTAATTTTTGTTTCTGTCAGAATTATTGATTCAGTCTATCACTCAAATTTCATGATAAAATTCCTTCTGATAATTTTATCATGAAAAAACAGAATTAGGTATCAAAACCACTTTTGCGGTATCTTTTCTTATTGCGTACATTGGAATTTTCGATCATTGTTCTGGAAGCAAATATTTTTAGAAAGAAATATAAGCAAAAACTTCACCTAACGTCATTTCGACTTTCGTAAATTCTCAAAAGAAAAAAGCGTAACATCGTATAAACTTTAGTTTGGTATCTGTTCTGATAGATTCTACTGCTTCATCTTGATCTAGGTCCATTGGTAAAAAGTTTCTGAAGCGTTGAATATTCGATGGTTTTTCTTCTCTATTTTTTTATCCTCGCCGAAAATGTAAATTTTCACAAGTTTTATTTTTCTAATTCTCAGTGGACTTTTTTGATATGTGCACAATATTATCAAAGTTTCTGCATGAGTGAATCATTGTGACAAAGTTTTTTTTTGCAAACAATTCTCTATTTGTTTCTCCCTCGCGAGAAAACTTCTCTATTTTCTCGTGCTGTATGAACGAAAAATGAGAGGGCTGATGAGCATGTGCGCGTCGTTTTGGTTACATATCAACAACCGCTACATCTAAGGTAGATAGAGTAATATTCGCGGTTCTCATTCTTTTGGACGAAGAATTGGAATCAGCGAATTTTGTTGTACATTATTTGCTACTGACTTGAATGATATGCTCATACAATTGTAGTTATATATTGTTCAAACTTGCAGAATTCAAGGCATGTCTTGACTTAATTTACATAGGTTATTTCCCAGCACAATTTTTTTATCGAATCAAAGAGTGAGTGCCCTCTCTATTGATTCAATTTTCTGTTTACGTTCCTGGAGTTTGCATTCCACTCTCTTCGATAATCTTCCCATCGTATTCGTATTTAAAGAGGTTCTTGGAACAGGCTGGCCAGTCCTAGGTACCAAACATGTGCAGCGTTGCGAAACTCGTTTGATCGTCAAATAAATAACCGAAAGTTTTGTATTATTGGATTCACCTCCTCCAATATTCATTGTTATTCAAGTCGGACGTATACTCGAACTATGGTCAGACATTGTATTTTGAGACTTTTAATCAGAATGCAGTCGGAAAAGTTTCCTTCATGTAGTTTATTTACATTTTGAGTTCTCCATTGAGAAGAAATCTTGCTTTTAAAAGAGTTACGAAGGATACGACTGTTGCACTGCAAAAACTAATGTTTGTATCACTTGAATATATAGTATCACGTGAACTAATTTTCATTCAATGATTATTCATTATCTTTTCATTAAGCGTTGGAAAAAAAATAGCTCAAAATTATCTCTCCATATTTGTGCCACACGACTGGGTTTCTGCACGTGTGCATCGGACAATTTCGGATAGATTCGTATATTGTACGAATGTAAGTGACCTGTAAAAAAAATTTCACATATGATCGAATACTCATGCGATCTCTATTTAATGTCCATTCTACCCGAGTAATTGGAAAATTCGAAGAACTTAATGAGGTAATGTAAAAGACATGCATGGCTTCAAAAAATTCACCGAATATTTTCATAGCTGAATACTCCTGCAGTTTCATTAAACGAAATTTTATTCGATTACAGTCGAAAATTCCAGAATTCAAATAATTTGGGGCAGTTAGACAGTACGCATTAAAGAATGAACTTTAGCAAATTCGAAAATTGTGAATGCAAGTCGTAATTGGTGAAAAACTTCAAGAAAAATCCTCTGAATTCGGTGAAACTCTCATTTTACGGAAGAACACAGTGTGAATGAAAAGAGTTACCAATTAGAGAACGATTTCACACAATTGAACATTGACGGAAAAAGCAGATAAGGAAGCAGACATGTGTTGGACAATCAATACGTTTAACTGCGCATGGTTGTACCATTCATTCGGCCATGGATACTAATGGCAAATTAATGACACCAATTCCTATTATCTTAAATGAACATTCTAAGTTACTGCGCAGCGAGAAAAATATGATTTTAGGTGCTATGAAATTGTAATTGAAGGAGACCTCAACATTTTGTTTTTTTTTTGTAATGCTAGCTATAGGATGAGAAGTGGATATAATTATGCAATATAGTGAATTGTAATTGAATCATTTTTAGTGAAAAAAAAAATTCAAGGAGTGAAGAAAATGAAAAGTAATACAGAATCGATGGCTGTCCTTCATATCGATCTAAGCTTTCAATTATACAGTAGTATTTTAGAAAATATAAAATACAGACCAAAACCCGACTAACCGAATCCTTATTTCGACTGAAACCCGACGAAATTCTTAAAATTTTTCAAAAATCATCTCGGTTTTTGGTCTAAAAGTTGCATTCCCGGTCAAAAACCGACCTAAAATGCATAATAAAAACCAATGAACTCACAGAGTTAGTTTACGACGAAATTTTTCAACTCGAGATCTTAGTGCATCGTAACCGTTATTGTAAAGAGCTCAACAATATTATTTCTGCTGAGTAAACAGTAGAAATTTTGCTCTCATTCTGAATCATTGATCGCATCATGCCAAATTAGTCACCGAGTTATTAGAAAAATTATTTATCAATTCCTTCGGGAGGAATGAGTAGTTTCATTGCGATATTTGTACAGCTCCTCAAGATTCACATGTTGATACACCTGTTACAAACAGATTGAACAGGATATTTGGTCACTGAATGAAAATCTAACAGCTTTGCTAACATTGATAAGCGGAAATCCAAACATTTTACGTTCCAATATTGGAAATGATCCAGGGTATTGAAAGATTGTGAGTGGTATTTTTATAGTAATGGATACGTCTTACTGAAACCTCAATTGTTATTTGCGCAAAAAAATCATCTAAAATACAAGTAAATAATTAGCTTTACTTTGTAACCAAATTATGATTAAATTATAAGATATGACGGGAAAAAGTTTTCATTCACCATCTATCATAAATTGATAAAAAGTTGTTCCTAATAAAGTAATATGTGGGCTGGTTGATTCAATATATTTTCCATCTGCAATCTTGCTTCACAACCAACAGACGAAAGTTAGCAAATGGCAATACTTCGTAAGTTGAGGATAGTATTCTATTAAAATTGTTGTGGCAACAACATAAATTGTCGGGAGTCACTGCTGGGAGCGGTTTTTGAGTGTCAGGGAATGGGGCGGGGGGGGGGGAGACTATTCAAGAGGCGATTGTGATAAAAATACGAAAATCAATACTTTACTTTTAATACATAATCTTCTGAAAGCTTTTTAAATTTTACAATTTTTTGTAAACCATTGTCTGTATTTTTTTCGTTAGAGAATAAACGTAGCTGTTTAATAATTTTCAATTTAATTTGTAATTTCCAAATTGCACAATTAATTGGCTCATTTACCAGGAAAACATAACAATTCAGAGCTTCCATAAAAAATAATTTTTTGGACTACAGAGCGAATTTATCGTTCACATAAATAAATTAAATTTACATGATTTTTGTAATTGAATTGTCAATTGATTAAAGCTCAAACTTGATTCATCTTCGAAATTTTCCGCTGATTCTCATGTAATTTGGATTAAGACTCATTCAAGTGTATTTGACGAACCTAATCAATTTTAGTAGTTGCTTCTACGAAGGGCTCTGTGCCAACTTTCCCCACGGGAAATGTGGGGGATAATCTGCGTGAAGAATTATTGTCCCATCGAATCTCTTCAATGGAGAGCAAAGTGAGAGTCATTGTTGATTGTTACAATTCAATGACAAAAATCTCTTCTCTTCTCATAATATGTAAAATTATATTCGAAAATCTTAATACTATTAAAACTGTAGTTACCAACACTTATAGAAGTAATAATATTGATGATACAATATCAAAATATCATTTGAGAATATTGAGTAAAGAATTAAACTAATTTATTCACTTTTCCAGAAAGTAATTCGAGTAATATAATATGAAGAATTTGATATATTTTGGTATTCTTTAATGATGACGATGATAATCATTACCCCAGTAGCTCTTGGTACCATCGCCTTTTTTCAAACACTGTCTCTCAATTATTTCTTTTGACGGTGTTTTCAAATTATAAGCTAATCCAAATTTCGCCATTGTTTCTATCAATGCAGTTGTTCCATTCAAACCGTAAGCACCGAGCTCAGCTGCTTTGTAGTCCCATGGAAAGGCATGATGATAGTTGTGCCAACCTTCACCAAGAGTGAACGCAGCTACAACTGGATTCTCTGTTGGTTTTACTTTCCTGAGAAGATAAATAATAATTTCGCAACGATAATTCTAGAGGAAGCATGAGAGAGATTATTAGGAAAATATCCTTGAAAACAAAGTAAATGTACCTGGCTTTTTTTTTGTCTTTAGGACAATATTTTAATAAAAATGAACATATCATGAATTTCGAATTGACAGCATATTGTCGCCCTAGAATCAAAAGGGCGTAAGTGCCATTTTTTCTTGCTGAATAATAAAAGGGCGTAAGTTAGATTTGAGGAGTAGAAATGAAGATTGAGGTTATAAGAGCTCACGTTGAATGATGAACTCTATTAATTAATTACACAAAATTGGCAGAACCATTTTTCTTCAATTTTGCTGTTTGCTTCAGAATTCATCTGAGACTGTTTAAGAATTTTTCCATCGAAGTCTTATCGTATTCACGTTGGTTGTCAACCCTCTTTAAGAATGGCAAGCTAGGAAAGGTTGGCTCTGATTGGTAGCCATTGTTCTTCTCCTGTACATACACTTCTGAAAGCTATGACTGATTGGTTGCATGGCAACGTTTCACGACGGTAACAACATCTGATTCTGACACGTCTTCCTTCCATTAATTCCATAGATTTAAGAATCACGGGGAGACTTATATATTGTAACGAAAGGATTTCCGGCATCGTGATGAAATCTCTGGTTATAATTTCGGAGTTTTGGAGATTATTTGACTCATCTCTCTTCATCCAAAAAATCGCTTCATAATCTTTATTCCATTCCTAACTAATTCTCATCTCTTCATTATAATACTTTTCACGTAGGTTACTATTTTAAGTTGTATTAATCTCATATGTGTCACTTCCATATCGCCATTTTTGATGTTTGAATAACAAATGGCAATAACTCATTAATAACTCACTCATCTCCCGTAAAAATGAATTCCTGGAGACTTTTGCAAAATGTTACCTACACCCCTTTGATTCTAGGGAGACGATATGTTAAAAATTCTCTTCCAACCACGAAACTTGGGGTGATTATAATTCTCCCGGCGCACGTCACTAGGGCCTACTTTTGATGCTAATTTTGCAAATGTTGATGTAAAACGTTTGAACCATGTACTGAGCACGTACTTACCCATTGTAGGGACGGTTACCCCACATGTGAGCAAAACTGTTGACGGAAAACGTTGCATTCAGAAGCCATACGTAGCGAATTATTACAGCATACATGCTAATGCGCCAGCTCTCGTTCCAGAAATACACAGGTATACATGTTGGTAGAATGAAAGCAAAGAATAGCATTATGGGTGTGTAATATCTGAAAAAGTTTGAAGAAAAAATAATTATTTTTTGAATTCATCATGTTCATCATCGAATATGGAAAAGGTACTAATGAGTGAAGATGAAATCGTCGCCGTAGAATCGAAAAGACGTAAGTGCAATTTTTTTCTCGCTGAATAATAAAACGGTGTGAGTGAGTATTTTTATGAAAAAATGAGTGTAGAAAATACTGTTTCGGAACGGTCGCTGAATCCCGATGAAGTTGTCGAAATTTTGTCTGCCCATACAGCGGTTTTTTCCCTGCAGGCTGTATTCGCCGGGCTCAAACCGATCTAAAATTCGAATTCAAAGACTGATGAATTCACAGAGTTAATCTAGAACGATTTCGACTCACATAGTGAAATTTGTTGAGTAATTCTCAATTTTCGCTGCCATGGCAATTGTCATCAAAAATTTTCTACGTGTTTAATTGAAATTTTTTTCGAAAATCATTTAGGATGCATCGTTTCGCTACAATTAAAATTTTAGTTTCACATTGTAAACGCGACTTTATGAGATATACTCTTTCTGGGTTGATTTTATCATAACCCTTCCGGTTTCGATCAGTCATCTAAATCGTAATATTTTTTTTGCTCATCTCATTCCAGGAGGCAAAAAGGAAACTTGAAAACCTTTCAGACACTCGTTGAACTATCACACAATTCAAGGCAAAAAAAATAATCGTCGTCACGTGTCTCGACTCTTGGAAAGCACGACGGAAACGAATTCCTCCCAGAATGAGAACGTGGGAAAAATTTAATTCCTCGAATTTTAGCATGTTTCACGTAATTGTTCATTTGAAAAATTAACTTTTTACTGTGAACTCGCTTTAAATTTTCATCGTGATTTCCTTCAGCACTTATCTGCTCATTAAAAAAAAATAAGTTTATGTGAGTAATTATATGAATTTGATGTCGATTAAAAAAAAATCTTGAAGGAAACAAAAAATATTTGAAAGCGCAAAAGAACGATTTATCGATTCTTAATTTTTTTTCTCTCGATAATCGAATGTTGTTTATCGGTTACTTAAATTATTATCCATGTTTCCGATGTCGATTTTTTCCCAACTATTTTGAGTATTCTTTTATATTGTTTTTTCCAAAAGAGATACATTACTTGTCGAAGAATTGTATAACAGGGTCAGAACGGATGTCGCTCATGTCGACTTTGCTTCCATATTTGATAACTGCCGGGTGTCTTTTCATCATGAGCCAACCAACGTGAGAGAAAAAAAATCCTCGATTGGCATCGTGAGGATCAGCTGCAGTTTCAGTAAATCTGTGGTGAGTTCTGTGATCACGAATCCATTTGCTGAGATGCGTCTGTGGATTGATAAATTATCTCATTGAATGAAATGTAACGTTTCGACTTCTATGAAATGCTGATGTGTTCCTCACATTTTTAGAAATCTTTCATTACGTTTGGAAACTAGGTTCGAAACTTCAGTTTATTTCAAAAACTTTCTAAACTGGAATAATTCGTTTTTTCATATCATCGATTGAGTTTGAAGAGGGCATATTGCATCAAACTTCGCAGCTCATTGCGCTCATTCTTGAAACTTTACTCACTTTTTTTTACTGCATTCAATAAAAGCTGGATTATGAAAGTCATATTGTTCAACGTTTTGTTTCAAAGTAAATGAGATATAAATTAAAACGGACAATTTATTTTAGAAAATATGACAACTCGATAAAGTTGTTGAAATTTTGTTAAGTCTCAAAATCTAAATAGTTTTGAAAATTTGCAACTTCAAATAAATGAATGTATTTCGAAATGGAATTTCAAATTAATGATTTCGTAAAAATCTGAAAAAAAACATCAGAAGTCTTCGGATGTTGCTAATTAATTGATTTTCATGAAATTTTCAAATTCAACCCGTTCAAAAAAATAAAGAATATTCATTAAATTGGTTGGAATTGACTAAAGTTATAATAGCCCAAATTTTTATCCATTATTGCCAGCAGTGCCGTGAGTTTTCGCTTCAGTTTAAATAACTTTCACCACCTATTTATGAGTTATCTGATAGAAACCTAACCTGACCAGCACCGCAGTAGAGACATGCTAGGAATATTCTCAGAGGTAATTTTGCGGAGTAACTTTTATGAGCCCAAAGTCTGTGAGCTCCAGCTGTGATTCCTAAACCTGCTGCGAATCCCCAAATAGGACCTGAAGACAAATAACAAAAATATTTTGATTAGGTGCGATATTTCTTTTCTTTATGAAATAACTCATTCGTTATAAAATTATGAAAATAATAATTATCACTTCTACTAGTGTTGTGAAAAAAGTTGAGGACTTCCAGAATTAATTTATACTCTTCTTCTAATTCTTGAAACAGTCCTTAATTAAAAATGTTCTGGAAACGCTTTCTTTCTGGATTTTACAAACATTTATGATAATTCATTGAATTCCATGAGACGCGAAAAATAAAGTATGAGGTCAATTGCAGGTCTCCAGTATTATGCATAAGTAGTTCGAGTATCTACTTGGTCTCTTGGATTCCTCGATCACGTACGGCAGTTCAAGTAGTCATGATCCTCCGCCCCTTTCCCCAAGGTAATAATAGGAGGATCGCTAAGTGTCAGTAGTTTCACATTTACACGAGTGTAATTGCTTGTCAGTTCGATTAATGATTTGAGAATTATAGGGATTAGGTGACGTATGCAAATGTTTATGATAAAGTCCATGGGAAATCCAAAGACCAGCCATATCGATTGTTATGGAAAAAAAAAGAATTTATTCCGATTTTATTAATATTTCTTCATATGTCATCATTAGGAATATTTCAAAAAAAAGAGCAATATGCTAATTATGTTAAATAGATCTGACCCTCGAATGTGCATGAGGATAACATTGATACCCCTGAATGTGATCCTGATACCTCAAGACAGCGTGATGTTCTCCGCGATTACTCCGTATCCCCCATGGACCAGTTTCATGGGAACACAGTGTGGTGAACAGAGGGTTCAATATAAATTATCCTCGAAATGACGCTCAGGAGTGAAGTTCAAACACTAAAATTGTATAGCTTGGTAACATTCCTTAAAATTTAGTAAAAAATAGTAAGTGTCTTTTTTTTCGTCTTCAAAAAAATAACTAAATGAAATGTTGAAAAATAAAAATATTCATAATTTTCCTGGCATGATAGACGTGATAAAAAAAACATGAAAATCGATGGAGTAAAACAATGAGATGTCTTATGCCTGTGCAGATTATCTCTAATATTTCCATTCAAAGTGCTATATTTACATGTATTTCACGCGCGTATATATAATGAGAGCTATGTCTGGTTGTCTGGTAAGAAATGAAATAGAAGCGAAAAGAGTTAGAGAGAAAGAGGCAGTAAGAACCCAGGCACTTTCCACTACAATGGGTAGCCTTATTTTCTTAAAATGTATTTTTCTCATCCCTGGAGAACCTCATGTTTTTCACATGCAGCAGTCGTTTTCAGTAATATTCCCACTCGTTCCGGACCCCGTATTCTTACGGCCTTGGTGAGGAATAACTGAAAGTCTTGGTAGAATAAAATTCTGGTGTCAAGGTGTCTTTCGTGAGTGAATAGCTGCCTCTATTTACGATTGAATTTTATTTTTTATTCTTTTATCACGAATCACATTGATGCAAAATCATTTATAGGATGATTGAATCAACGTACTTGATTGCGAATCTAAGATAGATAACGGCCTTTTAAGAAGTAATTGAATATTTAGATTTTAAAATACTTTTTAATTGAATATTCCTTGAAGGAATTATCGATAAAAATGAGGATAAAACATCCCAAATTCGACAGTTCAGTTGTAATTCAAACACAGTTAGTGAAAAGAACAATATCTCAGCTATATAATACAAGAAAAAATACCCAATTTCTCGTTTCGTTATTTGGAAATTCACAGGAAGAAACACATAAAAATTCAAGGGAAAGAAATTATATTCTTGAACTGAAGATATAACTTTTGATTAGTGGTAAATCAAAACATGTTATTCCGAATTATCAGTAATTAATTGGACAGTAACCCACAATTTTCCTTCTGTTTTATCGGATGAACTCTGGGGAACGACCTTAATATTGCAATAGAAATTTTTGAAAAAAATTCAATGGTCAAACGCTAGAGTACGACCCACCCGTCTACCTTTTACAAGGTAAAAGAGGGCCTAGGCACTATTGATTTTCTTACGTGCACGGTGTACCTTGAAGACTTCCTCCATGATTTCTTATGTCTGGACATTGCCACATGATCTTATTTCACGCCAACCATAATGAATTCAAGACTTCGGATCATTCGAGATGATTTTGGAAGAAGAGTTTTTCAAAAAAGGTTTTAAAATTGAACAATTTTTTTTGTACATTTTTACTCTCAAACTGGGGAATCTTTTTTTATTATTGAGATGTATGAAACTGTTCTTTCATAATCGAATTTTTGAGAATGTATTTCCTTTTTTTGAAAAGAAATGAATTTTGAAAATCCCTCGATTTATAAATTCGAGGATGAATGAGTATTAAATTAATAATTGAAGAAAAATTATTAGTCAATAGTATTTTTAATGGATGATTAATTCTGAAGATTTAAAGATGATAGACTTCGATAATTCATCGAATGAATCAGACAGGAAAATCTTGGGCTTATTCACTTTGTAAGCATGTTCGATTCGATTGAGCACGGGGATGAGAGCTCGTAGAGGGACTGGGTAAGACCAGTGGATATTGGAAGTAAGTGCACAATTTATACGGGTTCGCAGGAACCATTACGCGATAGAGCTACACTAAAAGTTCGTTTAAAGAAGCAACTCCTCGATCGTGTAAAATTGTGCACTTAGGTACTTCTTTTATGGAGGAAAATAGTTCTGTTCGCCATTTATCATGGCGAGAATTTCACTACATATATTTTTCATTTAACTATTTCTCTCCGTACAATTCAACCTGGAAACTACTTAATAAATTACGGGGAAGAATATATTTCAAACGAGTTAGTAACCATTAAGTGGAAAATGTCAGAATTTTCATTCCAAAATCATTCGTAATTTCTTCGAGTGAGAAAATTTAATCACCAACACAGAGAGTAAATTTTATTAATTCTACTTTGAGAAACTTCAATGTTCTTGTTTGATTCATAATTTATTTCGTACTTTGAATTAACTTCCCTTTGATTTTCGTTTTTCTTTCAAACTCTCATCTACGTCGAAATTCATCAGAAATGCTAATAAATGTTTTACTTTTTTGGGAATGAGACTTTTTATTTTGGTCTTGTTCATTTGACATGCTGTACTTCAAACGCAATTTTTTGCACATCGATAATACTTTTTACGTAGAAAATACTCAATTTTTTTGTACATTTTCCATATTTATGAATGCAGCATTTTCCTATATTTTAGACGCGCGTAATGGTTTTGTAAGAAAAAAAATCTCATCTCCTCGATAATAACCAAAAAAGAACCATGAAATGAGACGCATAATTAACATTCTTCGTTTCGATCCAATGAATTGCATAAGGATCAATATTTCGAATAGTTGGAAACAAAAGTTATTTCAAGCACCAAAGAGAAGGGTTTTTTATTTAACGAGAAAGACGGAATTCCCGAAAAACTGTGAAATTCAAGCCCGAGCCGTATGGGAATGACTGCAATCACACGCGTTTGAAAATCTCGTCTCTCTAGTTGCGTATTGTCGTTTCCATTAAGGTTTTTTCGTTCTCAAATTGGAAAATTGTGATCACACGATACAATTCCCATTTGGGGTCATTGAAAAACACACTATACAAGTAGAAGGTGTTTTCAAACTTGTGTGAGTGGAATTCTATTGCTTTCGAAACTGGAGTCAAGTCCACACTTTCCGAAAACTTCCGTTCACTTGTCACATAATATACTATTTCATTACGAAAACAGAAAAATTGTCTTATTGTGCTCTCCCGTTTGAGAAAGCAATAAATTGCTAATAATATCGTCGCTGTTGAATAAAAAGGGCGTAAGTGTCATTTTTTTCGTTGAATAATAAAAGGGCGTAAGTTAGTATTTTTATCAAAAAATTAATTAAGAATCAATTTTTGTAGATTTTTAAAAAATGGCACTTATTCCTTTTTAACTCTAGGGCGACGATATACTGGAAAATATATTCCTCGTATTAAAAAGTATTTTTTTCGAGGGTTTGAACTTTGAAGAAAATTTTGACTTTCATTATTTGTCAAATTGATAAATAATTATCTAATCTCCATTCGATTCCTGAAAATGCGGACAGAGCGAAGACACTAGTTTTTTTCCTCTATCAAATCCATCAATAGGCTTTTCAGACTGTGGCCCTTTGATGATACATCCGCTTCGCGAAACAGTTGAAATTTTATTTCGACAAGATTGTTGAAACTTGACGACTTGTACAAGATCTTCAGAGAGTCAAAGTAATCTTCTTCTGAAGTGGAAGAACATCCAGTTCCTCTATTCAGCATGTCCCTTTGGGAGAAGACCAATTCCCAAATCCTAATATAAGATATTTTGTATAGAAACGAGGATGCACTTCTTCACTTACTTATTTCGTAAGATGATTTATTTCCATGAAGAAAAAATCTCTTGAGAACGATTTTATGAAATAATTTATCCTCGTGATTCCTGTGAGTGAAGAAATATGATGTTGACTAGAGTATCTTATCTTTCGTTCAAAGCATTGTAGAATTCAAAAATATCGTATTGTCAATGCGTCTGAGGAAAACTCGTCTCGGAAATGTGCTCAGCTATAGCTTGTTGTGGAGAGAAACACTAACTTATGAAAAAAAAACAATTAATATACATAATCGGATTTATTACATGGTTCCCAAATTCAATTTCTCAGCTTCTCTCAAGTCAGAAATTCAGAGATTTCTAAATCTGCTTTTCTCCAGAACAAGCCGTTGTTTATTGGAATAATGCTGAACATAGAGGAGACTATTCTTATTGATTTTTTATTAGAGTCCGATTGACTCTGTCTTCTCCTAAATCTTGTAAATAGCGCACGAAATTATTGACTATCCAACCTAACCGAGACCCAATAAATTTGGAGATACAGGAAACATGTTGTGTCTATATTTGGAGCTCAATAGCCAGCATATTTGATGCTCCAACGGTTGAGAAGGTTGCTACATAAGCTCAAAGGATAAAGGTCAAAACTTATAGAACGAGAAATTGCACATGAGAAAGAAGTAAAATGAATAATAGAGACATGAAGTAGAACTCAATTGTTCGCGAATAGAAGAGACTGTTCCCAGAATGAGCAATACTAATGACTCATCGGTCCAAAAAATCACGTACAAATTTTTATACAAATATTGTATAAAAATGTCGAGACTTTGATTTTCCTCTTCCTACTCATGCGCGTTCCGTACTAGCCCACACTGAGGGAAAAAAATATTTTCTAGGAATAACAAAAAAATTGAGACAATATTTCTCTTATTTGCGATGAACTGCATAAATACT
>JABSMS010005441.1:0-15518 GCA_018902275.1 Aleiodes sp. PSUC_FEM 10030003
AACGATTTAAAAATTCAATAATATCGTCGCCCTAGAGTCAAAAGGGCGTAAGTGCGATTTTTCAAAAATCTACAAAAATTGAATCTACATTCATTTTTTCATAGAGATCCTTACTTACGCCCTTTTATTATTCAGCAAGAATGAATGGCACTTACGCCCTTTTCATTCTAGGGCGACGATATGAACTTGAATTTTTAAACACTAAAAAAACGCGGAAACAACTCTTCTCGAATTAAATTTGAAGAGACTTAATCCGAAAAATGTTTCTCATTAAAATCGAGAACTCCAATCGACATTACATCGACGATAAAACTACGCGCATTAACCGTCACTATAACGACAGATAATCCAAAATTCCATAAACAAATAAGCATCAGCTAAACTGTAAGAATAAAGGCAACAATAGAATTTCAGACACGAGTTTCCCTCGTAGTTTCCAGTCTACAAACAGTTAAAACCAGCGGTATATTTACATTACCCCCGTCATAATCGCGTATGTAAGTACTTTGGTGTTATTCGTTTGTGTATACCCTCCGAGACTATGATTCGACAGCCGCAATATACTAACACCATAATCCACAGTCTCATTGAATCGTCACGTACGCTGGAACGTTAAATTGAATATCCCTCCGTAAAACAACGGTGAGACACATAAAAGCGGGAGATATGAATTATTAACAAATTATTGTAACACCTGAAGATGCGAAATTTATTTCTGCAGGAGGATGCGTCGGTGGTGCGGAAACAAAGGGGCGTATGTCGAACATGCGTCTCAATATCGTCGGCCTATTTTCATTCTTGGGGAAATGTAACCTTAAGATATCGTTGCGTTAGAATCAAAAGGGCGTAAGTGCCATTTTTTCTTGCTGAATAATAAAAGGGCGTAAGTTGATATTCTCATGAAAAAATGAATGTAGATTCAATTTTTTTAGATTTTTGAGAAATGGCACTTACGCCCTTTTTACTCTAGGGTGACGATGTATTTTCAATAATTCTTGGGACGAATTTTATTTTCATTTTGGAAAATTCTTTTTTGAAGAAATGAAGTTTTTGGATTTTTTTAATCGATTTTGGATCAATAATAATCGATGAAATGTAGAAAATAAGAATTTTCGAAAGAAAATGCCTCTTAAAAAAATGAAATTTTTGGATTCTCAGAATTTTGAAAATTTTATTGGATAATCAGGAAAATTTGAAATAAAAAATGATATAAAATTATCGATTTTCGATGAAAAATAAAAATTGTTGACGAAAAAAAATGAAAAAATCTTTTAAAAAAACACATTTAAAATAAAAGGAACGTTTCATCGCCCGTACTTACGCCCTTTCGTTCTCAACAATGTTTAATAATTCCGAATTCCCTCAAAAAATTCTCAAAAGTCTAAAAGAAAAAGTTTCCTCCTTTTCTCAATTAAGAAACCTAAAAAATTCACTAAAATTCTTTCGCCCACGAAAATAAATTCGTTTTCATTATTCCTCGCGATTCTTCCCGTTCTAATCAAAGCTTATCAAGCCCCCTTATCTCCGCGACTGATACACTCAAGCATCCCACGTTTAATTGATTTAAAAAAATGTTAAATAATTCAAATGAAGATTAAAATGCAAACAATGGCTTTTTCTCATCTCATTTAACAGCGTGACTGTCGCACGTTGAAGTATCAAGAATAAAAAAAGTTACCTGGGAATGAGCACTCAGTGGCAAAGTGGAAGCAGGTAGGAAAGAAATAAAAATAGTTTAAAAAAATTAAAGGCAGACGACTGAGGCATTGGAGAATAGAGATTGCGAAGCTAGAGGTGGTTGATTTTAATTTCACGGGGCGCGAGCCTTCGGTTACGCTCCGTACACAATCCACCTAAGCAGTGTTATCTATGTGTATGTGTGTATATATGTAGTGCATCCCCTTTTACCCCAGTATAGAGCCCATCGTGTTGTGTGATACTGTGTGTTAAGGCACTGAGGAAAATCCCGCGGGCTCTTTCCACGTGTTATGCAATAAATGCGAGTGATAAACGGCACAATTTTATCCCGCATTATTCGGGCTAAATTAAACCGTTATTCCACATTAATGTCAGAATGCCTGTTAAACGTGGAATTAAATTATAATTTCATAATTTTCGATGAAAGTAATATTTTCGTGTGATTATTGCGAATAGTTAGGAATCCGGTTGAATTCTTTAGTTTTTTGCGGGAATAAGAAGGATGAGTTCAGTGGTGAAGAGGTAAAACAGGATGAGTCGATTTTTTGTCGCCGATCTTCTCTTACAAATATCTCGGAAACTAATGGAGATACGCCCTTTTTGCCCTGAGGCTTTTTTGTAGAGAATTTCGAGAGCTACAAAAAAGCATTGGGGCAAAAAAAACGTATCTCAACTAGTTTCTGAGATATTTGAGAAAAACAATTGGCACGGAAAATCGACTCATCCTGTTTTACCTCTTCACTATTGAAATAGTTTGTCTTCCATTCTGTAACACTTGATTTCATTTATTTGAGTTTTTTCACGCGAGGAGAAAGAGAAAGTGAATTTTTTTCGATAATTGAAGGAATTCATTCTTGAATTCGTTATTTATATGAATTTACGATATTTCGCGAATATTTTTTTTTTTTACCTCGGAAACTTTTGATCCAAATGAGATTGTTTAATAGCGTTTTTCCGTTGTTGAATCATTTTCCTTTGTATTCAGTGTTTTGTTGGGTCCATTGAGGTGAAAAAACGCCAGGAATGCGTGAGTGACTACTGATAGGTGGGATAGAGAGAGGAGATGAACCGTCCCTGTGATCGATGGTATACCGCCATCCAAGCGTATCTAAATAATTAACTGTCCCAGTACCGAGGCCACACAGTTTGTAGTGACTAGAATGTACCGGGATAATGGACAACAGAGAGGGTTCGAAGCACGGGAGAGTGGCTCTTCTTCCTCCTCAATTTTGTCATAATGAAACTCCGAAAAATTTACACAGTCGTTTGCGAGAGTATCTTCGGTAATAAAGTGGAAACAGGCGCGATCTTTCTTAATTTTTTGGAAAAATTCGATTTTGAAAAAATGAAGTTTTTGGATTTTCGAAATTTTGAGAATTCCATCGTATTGCCAACGAAATTTGAGCCTGGAAAATGCTATAAGACAATCGATTTTGCCCCAATAATAACCGAGATAATAGAGAAAATAGGAATCATAAAAAAAAAAAAAAAAATTTTTAAATAGCTCGAGAACTATGTGTTCGGCGAGAATTTTCTTAGAGTTTTCCGCCTCAAATTTTCCTGGCACTTAAACCCTCAAAATTCCCAAATTCCATTAACCTCATTACCTCAAAAAAATAAAAACAATTTAATTCATGAAAATGAATGAAAAATTGTTACATTTAAAAAATAGAATAACACCGAACATACTAATTGAAATAAAAGACACTTCCACGTTAATTCCCCTCCTTCCCTCGCGAAGTGCACTTCCGTCTACATACTCATTAAGTCTTAAAAAAGCGACGAACAATTCTCATTATCACATTAATCTCAATCAGCTCAACGACGAAGTTTTCCACGTTTTTATTACTCGAGAAAACGAAAAGAAGCTCACGGAAAAATATTAAATTTTACAAAGAAAAAAAAGAAGATTCCGTCTACAAAGCTGGGAAAATATTTCGCGCAGATTCTGCACTGAATTCGTGTTCGGTAGAATTAGCGAGGGAGTCTGTGCGTTGAAAAGAACGAGAAAAAAATATATAAGAGAGCGTAGATAGACTAACGAGTTGCCTTTTTCACAAGAGAAAGAGAGTAAAAAAAAAAAAAAAAGTAGAGATATTCATCGCGCGAAATACTCGTCTCGTAGACTGACGAAAAGAGAGAGGAACGATGGTTATAAAACGAGCCCTTCGCTCAGGCCATTTGCTTTAAGGATGTACCCGAATATTTTCAACGTCTCCTTTCTCATCTTTGGCCTCTTCCTCTTCATTCTAAATTTTCCCCATCCCAGAAGGTCCCAAAAAAGAGGAAGAATTACGCAGGAATGATGAACAAAGAAAGAAATGGGCGAAAAAAATGTGCGGAACTTCAGACATAAGAATTTTTCGTGCTTCCCCGAAACAATTTGACTTCTTCAATGAAGAAGCGAAGAGCGGCGCAATTTCTTTGAATTCCGGAAAAAATTGCATTTTTGGAAAATGAAAATTTGTGGATTTTTGAAATTTTGAAAATTTCATTGGATTGCCAGGGAAATTTTAATCGGAAAACACAATATGACAATCGATTTTGGATCGATAATTACCGAGATAATGAAGAAACTCCGAATTTTCGAGAATAATCGTTTTTTCGATAACTCGAGAACTATTGATCTGGCGAAAATTGCATGATCCTCATTACCTCCAAAAAATCAATTTTCAATTCATTACCTTAAACACACAAATTATAATAATCTCCATTTCACCTCCATCGTCCGCGTTTTTTTAAACTCAAGGACGTTATTCGTTAGAATTCCTTATCTCAATTCCCTTTCCAATTTTTTCCCAAGAAAGGCTATTGAAGATCAACGGTAATTCCCCGAATGAAATAAATCCTGCAGCTCTGCAAAAACACTTTTGTATCTGAATGTGTTTTTTCCATTTTTTTTTATCATCTAAAAGACTTTGAAACGGCTATCCCCGAACTCTGAGATACGTAGGTTTACTTTCTTTCTGCTCCCAACCATTCTTTTTCTCCTGTCCTCTTTCTCCTCACCGGCCACTTCTCCGTGTGCCCTCTTCACCCGAAAAACCTCAGTCCACCACTTCGCCTCGGAATCTTCTTATCCGTCTGATTTTATTGTATGGTTCTTTATAATGAAAAAAAAAAAAAAAAAAAAAGTGCATCGGTCAGAGGAGAAACGAGACGGTCCAGAGGCTGTACTACAAGAAGATTGAAAAAAGCAAAAGGTGGATGATAAAAGAGGAAAAAAATACATAAGAAAGAAGTGGGAGGAGGAATGAAAGGTAAGAAGAGAAGAAGGATGAGGAATAAAAAGGAGGTGGGGGAGGCAAAGAGGAAAGTGAGTCTGTGAGAACTGAAACCAGTCTCGAAACGAGTGGGATCCTTGCTCCTTCGAATCCGGCCTCCCGAAGTCCTGAGCTCGACAGTTTTCTTTGTGCCTGGTTTTACTGGCCACGAACACATTCATATAACGGGTGGTCTCACTCAAACGAAACTCTTCATTTGCAAATTAGGAGAATTCAGAGGAATTTTATTGGATTGCGAATTTTGGAGAGTTTTTGAGATTGGTGATTTGAATTTTCCCGCGGTTTTTTTAATAGCGGTTATTTCTAGGGGATTCTTGAATAGGCATGGATATATTTTGGAATTTATTTCGAATAAACCGTTCGTGTTTTTTTTGCATTTTATCTGGAAAATTGATTGGAGAAGATGCGGGAAATTATTCGAAAAATTGAGGCGGAAAATTTTGAAATTCATTGAAAAATTGCATTTTGAAGCTAAAGTTTTCGGATTTTTGGAATTTTTAAAATTTCATTGGATTCCCCGGGAAATTTGAGCTGAAAAACACAATAAGACAATCAATTCCGTACTAATAATTACCGAGATAATAAAAAAAACAGGAATTTTCACGAAAAATTGGTTTTTTCAATAACTCAAGAACTATTGGTCTGGCAATCCACTGGAATCCCCAAAAATTCAAAAATCCATCACCTTCATTCCTTCAAAAAAAAAAAGTTGTGTAATTCAAAAAATCCGCGTCAGAGAAAAAAAACGTCAACCGAATGTCTTTGAAAAACAAAAATTTCCCTTTCCCTCAATATCACAGATTCGAGAATTAATGATTTTCCTTCACTTCATTCCATATTCACTGAATATTCTCTTTGAAGTCCTTCAATTTTTTTTATTATTCTCCTATCAAGCTTCAAGCCTATAGACGAAGGACAGAGGGAAGCTATAAGCCCGCGAAAATTCAAAAAAACGAGGAAAAAGCGTACACACAATATTGCGGATCGATAAACCTCAATAAAGTCAATTTCTGTCGTTGGAGGCATCTGAATACGGGAAAATTTTGTATTCTATCGGTTAGGCAATGCCGCTTGGGCTGAATTCGTGCCCCGTATACAGATTGAGTATATTTTATACTCTGTATCGAGATGTGGATACCTCCTCTCTCTCATGCGCCCCAGTATTGTGTCTGTGTGCACTAATACAAGTTGGTGATGGGTTATGTACAGTCTCGAGTTCCTCGTCTGTCATTCACCACGCCTCCCTTTTCTTTTCCACTTATCTTCCTGTATTATATGCAGAGCGTTTGAGTAATAAAATATTTCGTTTTATTTTTTTTCGCCGCGAAATAATATTTCTTCAGCGAGATAAAACGAGTTGTTTCAACAGTATTATCATAATCAAAAAATTATTATTGATTTTATTCAAGTAATAAAAAAAAAAGATTTTATTCAAGTAGAATGAAGAGAAATTCAATACTTTTGTATTATTATTTTTTATGATTTTATGAGGTTGAAACTTCTGTTTTACTTTACATATGAAACGCAGATTTGTTTGTCATCGAGGATGGATATGCAAATTAATCCAATGAAAACATCAATAATAGGGAGTTACATTATTGTCAATTTTGCATGAACAATATACGTAATCAATTGGTACAATGTTTGAAACAATAATAAATACATTTGCATAATTATATTGGCTTTTACTTTATGTGATCATTGACCAATTGTTTGTAGCATGACGTTCATCAAAGTTTTATCATTAAAGTTGAATTTTGAAAGGGAATTCATATCAATTTGTTGTGTTTTATTTGAATTTTTCAAATTTTCGCGGTTTTGTTGAAAAGAAATTTAACTTAAAAATACAAACACACGATATTTCACTCTAAATCAAGACTTTTTTATCTCAATGTCGGATAAACCGAATTTCGATGTCGAGTGCACAAAGTAAAAACTCTCCCAGCCACGACAAAAAAAAGGGATGAATTCATCCTCCAGAAACATTCGGCTATCTCATGAAAGGCATTAAACACACGACGGAAGCTCTACGTCGGGTTATATAACCCTGTGCTTGAAGCATCTCAGTCCGCCGCATCGGCTTACTCTCCTATCCTCCGTTTAGCTCCCTGAGGCTAAGGAAGAGATGAACTATAACACAACCAAGAAGCTTAAATGACGTATATAAAGGTCACGCGAGTTGGAGAGAGATGGTGACATATCGTCAGAGGATTGTACCAGGGTCTTTTATGAAATTTCTATATTAGAACGTAAATCAAGGGGAAGGGAAGGAACACATACCGGAAGGGAGCTTGAAGGCCGAAGGATGACACTATCTTTTCTTGCCTTTTGGAACACCGAGGAATCTCATCGAGATTATGAGCTTAGAAAAATTCATTGCTTGGAAAAGGGAGAGAAGCAAAGAAAAAAAAGGCAAGCACTATAAAGCAGAAGAAGGCTGTAAGTGCCATTGGCAACAGGGAATATGCTGAACGGAATTGAGTGGAAATTGGCCAAAGGAGGGGCTGATTCATCCGTCCGTAAAAAGCGGAAGTTGTACACACACACACTTGGGAACACGCCTCAGTTGTAATGCAGGAGTGTTTCCTATTGGCCAAAAAATCGAACGAGGCAACGATGCCGTCCCACTTGCTGGGAGTTTCAAGGGCAAACTCTTAGATTTCTTCTTTCTCCTTTTCTTTCGAAACAAAAAACTAAAAAGGGTCGAGAGAAGGCGACTCATGTGAGAAAGGGGTTGCGTCACACAGAGAATGCGAGAGGGGGAAGTGGAGTTTAAGGACGCTAAAAAGGAAAAAAGCAGGCAACATACACGGCAGAGAAATGGAGCAGTGATGAAAGGGGGGAAAAACCGGGTGGGAAGCCCATGGGGCAGGGGAGAAGTCGGAAGGCGGAGGCACGATGACAGAGAGGAATTGTAGTAATAGCGGCTAATGTGGAGGTCCTTCGTTCCACAAGCAATTTCGATGGCATCGCGGCAACCAAGTCACTAAGTCTTTCTCGCTCTTTCTTGTTTTCACATGGCATTCTTCTTTCTCGCGATAGTCTCAACGAAGACAATTTTGTAATAGCTTTATCACGGTGAAAATGGCCAGGGGGGTTATTAAATTTCGTCGTAAAATTGATTGAGAATGGAAAGTGCTCATTGAAAAGGGTTTGAATCAAGATTTTTTAACGTTGAATCAAGACTAAGATAAGTTTTGCTCAAAATTACAGAAGTTTGAATCATGGCTGAAATAACATTTGACTCAAGACTTCAAAAAACTTGACTCAAGACTAAAAAATCCTTGAATCAAGACTTGAAAAGACTCGACTTGAGTAAATCTTGTGTCCTACTCGAATTTGAAACTCGTTTAGACTTTCAGAAGTCAATCGTGCGACTCGAGTCAAATCGCATTCATCTAAATCCGATTTCACTGCTTGAGTCAAGACTTTCTTCCTCTAGAATTCACGAAAGGAGAAATCGTAAGGCGAAGGCACGATGACAGAGAGGAATCGTAGTAATAGCGGCTAATGTGGAGGTCCTTCGTTCCGCAAGCAATTTCGATGTGATCGCGGCAACCAAGTCACTAACTCTCTCCCTCATTCTCGTTTTCACTTAGTATTCTTCTTTCTCACGATAATTTCAACGAAGAAAATTTTGTAATAGCTTTATCACAGTGGAAATGGCCAATGGGGTTATTAAATTTCATTATTATAAAATGTATTACAGAAGAACCTCACTGGAGAATCTCTTTTATATAATCCCCCGTTTTTTTTTAAATGAGAAGACGAGGAGATTCGGAACAAAAACCGGTGGTGATTCGCGCGGGTAATTTGAATTTCTCATCAGCTTTAATAATTCTATTTGAAGATAGCAAGGATAACGTATATATGTAGAAACTCTCACTCTTTTGCTTTATTCCTACCTATTCACTTCTTTTATTTTTTTTTCTTCATTTTCCCTTTTGAACTGGAGGATTCCTCTATCAATTTATTTTTCTCTCTTCGGAGCGGTGGACCGCGTAACGAGCAACGTAAATCAATCGTCGGTGCTCTCTGGCATTGCGGGCGCTTCCCACTCCCTTTTTCCTTTGGGGGATAGTAGGATTCCTCGGGCGTCGTCTGATGCTCAGACTCTTCTGATTCCAAGAACTAACCTCACATCCTTCATCTCCTTACTCCTACCTTCTTCCTCGCTTCATTTTTTTTTCGCTCAACATCGCCCGTTTCTTTATCGAGAGTATTTCTTTTGAGGACGGCGGTTTTGTATGAAATTGTGACTTGAAAATCGCTCCGAAGAGGAGAAGGGAGTCAAAAAGTTCCAGTGTGTAGGATGAATTGGACCGTTACGCGGTCATAAAAACCAAACGAAAATCAACTTTCACATTATGACTTCCGTTCTTTGGGTAGCTTACACTCTATTCGCAATTGGTATCAACCGATCCTACGATGTGTTCGGTAAATCGATTGATCCTCGGTTCCTTTTTGTTCGAGAATAAATTGACGTTGAAAATACGATAAAAGAGTTTGGGAAAAAAGTGTCTGCTCTGAGGTACTTTATGGGAATTCCAAGTCTTTAATGTACTTGAAGAAGAGGTGGAAAAAAGAAGTGAATGAAACGAATTAGGGGATATTGGAAACTACTGGAAGTAGGGAGAATGGGATGAAGTTTCGGGGCGAGAGTAGTTACAGGTATATTTTTCGCACATTTCTCAAGATTTGGGTTCGCGATAGGTTATTGATAAAATTCTATATGGAATTTATTTAAAAATAGAGATGTTTATAAGCTCAAATGAAGATTTTTTTAAATCATCTTTTAAGGTTTGAATCAAAACTCATTTGAGGTTTGAATCAAGAATTACCGTTCGGTTTGGATTAACCCATGTTTCCTATATTGGCTAGTCCTAAACGGGGAGTGACACTGAAAGAGAAAAGTAATTTCTCAGTAACTTTACGAGAATTTCAAGTCTTCAATGTACTTAAAGAGACTGGTGGAAGAAGTGAATGAAACGAATTAGAGTATATTGGAAACTACGAAAAGTATCGAGAATGTTAAAGTTTTGTTGGCGAGAATAGTTGCAGGTATATTTTTCCCCACATTTCTCAAGATTTCGATCTGCGAAAGGCTATTAATACAATTCCGCAAAGAATTCATTCGAAATTTATTGAAATTCCAGCAGTTAGACGAAGTTTGTAGACTTCAATTGGATCAATAACTACGAAAATTCGTGCAAAAGAAGAAGAAGAAGGTAAATAACGGAGAAGATGTATGAATGTAGTACATTATCGGGTGGAATGTTGTATATTTTTGTATTCTACTCGCGTAATCGTACGATGGTGGTGGAAGGAGAGGCGAAAAATGTAAAGAGAGAGAAAGAGACTTCGAGACGAATGGAGAAGAATGGGATGTGATGGTATGGGCATGAAAACCAGTGAGAATAGGGGATTTGGTATATTGCAGAAGATTGTAAGTGAATGCGCGGAGGGAGACGAGAGGGCTTGGTGGATTTTTCGGACGTTCAATGCGCACGAATGGACCCGTGGAATCGCGATTTAATCGTATAACTTCCGGTACACCTACCGCAAATCGAATCAATCTAATCGATTCTCAGATAGACGCTGGGTGGACGAAAGGAAGTAAGAGAAAGAGAGTTCATTGAAGCGCGTGATGGTTAGAATATGCAGAATTTTAATTTATTATCATATAGTGGCAGTAGAATCAAAAGGGCGTGAGTGCAATTTATTCTTGCTGAATAATAAAAGGGCGTAAGTTAGTTTTCTTGTGGAAAAATGAATGAAAATTGAATTTCTGGAGATTTTTAAAAATGGCACTTACGCCCTTTTGACTCTAGGGCGACTATATATTATTCTCACATCATTGAATGCAGTTAATTTGTCATTTTTTTGGTGTTGAATTATATTGGCGAAATATTGTATGCCAATAATAGCCTAAGATCACATGCCAATTCTAATTAAAAAAAAAAATCATATCGTCGCCCTAGAGTTAAAAGGTCGTAAGTGCCATTTCTCAAAAATCTACCAAAATTGAATTTACATTCATTTTTTTATAAGAATACTTACTTACGCCTGTTTATTATTCAGCAAAAAAATGGCACTTACGCCCTTTTGATTCTAGAATCTTGGCACTCGACATAATGCCAATATTGCAGCCATTATTCCAAATGTTGGCACCAATAATGGCAATTTTTTCTGTTCTTCCTCGGATTGTGGGAAAAAGTTTTTGAATTTTGCAAATTCTAAAATTTCAATAGCCACGACAATTTGAACTGGAAAATGCTCTAAAACAATGGATTTCGAATGAATAATAGCCGAGGTAATGAAAAAACTAATAACTAACCAAAACATTTTATCGATTGCACGAATAAACTGATGTGAATATTGAAATAAGAAATTTTCAAAGTGATTAATGTGAATTACTGTCAGCGGGGTCATAAATTCAATGATGTAATGTCATTTATCATTGTAGATTTTAATCCAGAACAATAAAATGTCTTGGCGACATTTTAGAGGGCGAAAGGGGTCGTGTGACAATTAATCCTATTTGAAAATTGTTGGAACACGTGCTACATTTCACGATGCCGAATTGGATAAGAGGTACAGACACAGTAAATACGTGACTGAATAGTCACTATCAATGATCTCCATTAACTGAATTTTGCATAATTATTTTTTTCAGTAAAGTCTGAAGGATGTTTGCCGAAAAGAATTAAAGAGCAGTTAATTTGAATCCATAGACGTATTGATAACACAATGAGGATAAATTATTACCGATCTCCTTTGCGCTTGACGTGAGGTTAGAACGAATTATCGCTTGGATGATCGTTCATAAAGTCTCTCTCTCTCTCTTGTCTGCAAGTTAAGGAAGTTGATTTATTGCAGGACGCGTCGAAGTAAACAAGGTTAGTAACGAGGTACGTTAATCCGTTGGCTCGTTAAAAGCGCTCTTTCACGGAGTTTACTTCGATTAATCGATTTGCCCTGGAAAACCTCCTCAACTTGCATCATATGATCCTGATTAGCCTTCATTGAGACGAATTTTCCTCAATTCTCTATCTTCACGAGCTGTAAGCTGTTTTCTGGGTCATTGTGAGAAGGACAATGTAGTTCAAAGAAGCAATGCGAACTTTATTATTTTACACTTCAAGTAAGAAGTCCTTGAATCAAGATTTGGTTCAAAAGTGAAGAGGCAAGATAAAAAAAAGTCGTGATTCATGTCTGAGAATGAAAAAATAATTATAGACAGAATGCTCGAATCAAGGTTTTTTGATCTTGAGTCGAGACGGGACTTGAATCAAGACTAAAAAAGTTGGATCAAGGCTAAAGGCGGACTTTAATTAAGATTGAAAGGAGATTGAATCAAAACTAAGTGAAGGGCTTAAATCAACCTAAAAAAAGATTTTGCTCAAGACTTTGAAAGGACTTGAGTAGAAAAGACGTGACTCAAGACTTGAATCAAGTTTGAAAACAGACTTTGTGAAGATAAAAAAAACTAGAGTCAAAATTGAGAGAAAAATCAAATCAAGTGTAAGCAAGATTGACTCAAAACTAAAAGACTTGAATAAATCCTAACAAAAGGGTTCAAATGAAGTCGAAACAGAAACTTGACTCAAGACTTTAAAAAATCCTATTTAAAAACTAAAAAAGTCCTGAATCAAGTACATTTTTCGACTTAAATCACTTCGATCCACCTCAACCCCTTTTCACTCTTCAAATCAAGACTTTTTGCTTCATATTTATAAAGAAAGTCCGTGAAAAGATAAGCAAAGAATCGGCAATATCTCATTTTAATGATGATTCCCACGCAAAAATTCTCTTTCACTCACCAGTCGGCTGATCCCCAGCTGAGAAGAGGATAGAATTTATAAAACACAGTTAAACGCGATAAAGTCAAGCTTTGTTAAAGAGTTTCGCATTTGGCTTGACTTATATCCTTAAAGAGCGTGAATAATGCAAAGCGATTACCGGACTGTGCGAAAGCATCGTCCGCTCTCTCACTCTCTCGCTGTAACATAAACATGAAGGGCGGACTTTGGTGGTGGTTACTCCTACTCTTCTCCTGATTTCAAGCGAATGCGTTCAAGTCAACGAGCTTTTATCCAACACAACAACAACAACACACACAGAGAGGTGAAACTCAAGATAGGCTTAACTTTGTGTACGGAGGAAACGTTGAGATGGGTGATTCGCTTCCGTTAGGGAAGCTTGTCGCGATAGGCTAAACACACTGCCAGTGAAACCATTCAAGAAAATGCGTTTCAAAGAAACGGAGATGGTGGAAAGTTAAAAGCGTGTTACATTAAATATATTTTTGTTATCATTATCACCAGACGGAAAACTATAATAATACAATTTTACGACAGAAATAATTTTTTGGAGCAAGAGGTATATTTTTATCTTTCGATTAAAAAATCCAAAGTTTACACTATGATAAATAATTCCGTGTGTATGTTAATACTTGTGTATAACCCTCTAGGGTATAAACCTCAATTAAATTTCCACCGAATGCCTCTGACTAGTGCATTAGTGAAAATGGAAGGCGAATAGCGATACAAAGCATTCAAACAGCTTTGATGGCTTGTCGGGACAGAGGTTAGGTATTGATGATATAAAAAAAAGATGGGAAACGAAGAAAAAAAAAGTTGCTCGAGTGAAAAGTAAAGTAAAAACGGCAGGGTGGGTTTGCCAGAGAAAAAAGGCGTGGAAAGTGGTGCGCCACGATAAAGGTAAAAATCGCTGGGTGAGATTGGCCCCTTTCTCTTGCTCTTTGGGGATAGGTATAACACCAAAGGCAGATAGTCGAGAGGAAAAGAAAAAGATGTATATATATACAGATTTAGTTGAGAATTGTCCTCCATTCAGCGACAACAACGGACACACAGAGACGGCCGAACCCTTGTGGTATATACCCACTACAGACTAGATGGGTGAGAAAACCTCATGGCTGGTTCTCACCCGAGATCGGATTTTCCGATAAGCAAACGGGAATAACGTCAAGTGGCTATTTTATTATATTTTCTACTAAAATGGTTATTTTCACGTGGAACACGCATTGGCTTTGTAAGTACACACGCTTAGAAAAACTGAAAGAAGAATTTGATTAGATCGAGAGACGTTTTCTTGTAGGTGAAAGGAAATCGAGGCATTGTGGAGGAATGTGTAGATGGCTAGTGAAATAAGTCGGGATTCGAGACGGAAGAGGGTTTTCAGTTCGAGACTTCAGGTCGGAAAAGCATCGGGATTGAAAATAAATGAGAGACTAGAAAGAGACTTTAATCAAGATTTGAAGAAGTTTGAATCGAAATGTAGATTTAAATCAACCTGGAAAAGATTTGAATCGAGACAAGCGAAGACTCGAAAAGTCTTCGGACTAGGAAAATACTTGAATGAAGACTAGAATTTTAGTGTTCATTTTTTTTATTGACCGTCATCAAGATTCAAAAAGATTGAATTAAAACTGAGGAAAAGACTTAATCAACCAAAAAAAATTGACTCAAGACTATAGAAGATTCGAAAAGTCTCAAGACGGACGTATCTCCACTAGTTTCTGAGATATTTGAGAAAAACAATTGGCAGGGAAAATTGAATTATCCTGTTTTACCTCTCCGCTACTGAATTACTGATCTTAAACTATTGGAAACATCTTTCCAATCAGAATTGTCATTTGAATATCGCCCGGCAAACATGGTTATCACCCAGGGCAAAAGAAGTCAGCGATACTTTGAATATCTCGGTGATTCTCGTCTCAAAAGAAAAAGAAGATAAAGAATCACTCCCGCAAAGCCATCATCAACATTATGTCTCTGTACTTTGTATGTATGCGGTCGTTTGGTTGGGTGAAGACGGCGCCTCGAAGTCGTTTTGAAGCATATGTGGGATTGAATGAAATGGCCCTCTTCCGCAGTCTTTCAACGGTGGAGAAAGAAATCCCGAAGTTGTATAGAGGATGCTGTGTCTTGGCAAGCAAAGTGATGTACAGGTCATGAAAGGAAAAAGTGTGAAATACCATTTGGAAGAGGTGAAAAAGTAAACACGTGGTATATGCCGGAACAGAAAGGAGGACAGTGTTGGGTCTGATGGCTCCCAGTGCTCGTTTAACGCGACATGTGCTGAGAGCCACATGGGGGCCAAACATATTCACTATTCTCATATTAAAGTCCTCTTCCTCTAAATTTTACACTTGTCCCTTTCTGTTCTGCTCTGGGTTGCTTCATCTATTCACCGCATGATTACCGCTTTTCACCAGTTTCCCATGAAAGTTATCCAGGCTAAGCCAGGCATCATTGGCCAAGTGGCCTCATGAAATGTGAATATTATCCACAATTAGACCGATGAAGTGTTGAATGTTGGGGTTATGTTGTACCGAGCATCCTGAATATTTAACCCACTTCTGACCCCAATTGAATTTCGTCTTTCATGCTGTTCACTGCAACAACTGATGTTTGACATTAAGACACTTTTAAAACATTTCAAAGATTTGGTATTTGGTAGTGACAATTCAGTTATCTACAAATGACTGAATCTGAAACTTCCTAAATT
>JABSMS010005452.1:0-15509 GCA_018902275.1 Aleiodes sp. PSUC_FEM 10030003
AGAACCTGAGATATTCCCAAAAAAGTGATTTTTTTAGATTTTGGAAAGGGGGACCCCTTCAAATCTTGACCAGAAAACTCGAATTTTCTAAAATATCAAGAAAATTAATTTTTACACATGTTTTCCACTTGAAATTTCCTCAGCTTTCAAATGGAATTATCAAAATAAACCTATCTTTGATATTTCCCTCGATTTCTTGCGATTTTCATAATATATAGCATCAAAACTGGGGTGTGTCCATTTTATCCCACCTTCCTCTATTTAATCTCTCATAATATTTCCTTATAATTCAATTTCACGTAAAAAATTCATCTTCCATACAATAAGGAATAAATGGGAATTCACTGAAAATTTTAATAATCCGTTGATTGAACAGAAAACTCCCAAATTCTGGTCGCGTGAGAGCTTCGTGCTCACACGCGACCAGAGATATAAAATGAATGAAAAATTTCTAATAACATTTTTCTTTTCTGTTCGTTATCATGAACCGAACTCAATCCTCTTACTATTCACAAGCAAAGTTTGGTGATCATTGATTCAGACGAAATGAAATGAGCTTGGATGTCCAAAATCTGTATGAAGTTGAAAATTGATTTTAACTATAGATTTTCTCGAGTATCTCGAGTTTCTGTTGTTACAGTTGTTTCGATCAACACTGTTGAACAATTTATCGTATGTTCAATGCTTCCGTAATTTTATTCAACTATTCAGGACAAAAACCCTCATATAATTTTTTCCGAATTTTAACTGCGTTTTCGTTGAGTACCCAAAACACCCTTAACTTTACGAAAGACTTAAGATAGTTAACAAACTAGAAACGTTTTTCGACATGAAAAAAAATCATATTCCTCAAAAAATGACTAAAAGTCCTCAAAACGAAAAAGTTGTGTTCTTACACGAAAAAGTGAATGCTGAATCCTCCATACTTGGATATTCCATAAACTCTTGCAAATACAAAAATTGCCAGAAGTCAGAACTGAGTGCTAGGATTTAGTTCATCGTCTCACAACTGGCACCCTCACTATAGCCCCTGAGAGGGTAGATTATTTGGGATTGCGATAATAAATCAAGGGCTCGACTTCTTCTCTAGGGGCTACGTAGAGACCATAACACTATGGTAACAGGTTTTGAGGAGTAGAGGCAACACATTCAAGGGCTGATCGTGGCAAAACACGCGAACCCAAATGTATCCCTGCTTGCATATTTTTTTTTATCTATTTATTTTTTTCGCTTTTTTTCCTCGAGGTGCTGGGATAGGCAGACTTTATAGAGAGGTATATGCCTTAGCGCCTCGTAAATTTTTCCCGTATCCATACTAGATAACAGCCTGTCACAGAAATAACGTTTTCTGGGAGAAATGGGATCAGATTGCGTCTGCACGCGAGCTTCAGTGTTATTACGAATTATCGTTGAACGAGTTTTCTTCTTTCTCATGTTTCTTCATCGATCTTTCTGTCATTGATCTGCACTACGATTCTTTTCTCAATTTTCTTTCTCCTTGAAATTCAATGAAAAATTCAACTTCACATTTGATAATGATGTAATTATTTCTAACCATTTCAATTTTCGCTTTATCGTCGTGAAAAATTTTACGGGCTTTTAGTTACGTGTAACGACTGGGATTTAATGCATCGTCACTGCATGATAAAACTTCGAAAATAAGAGTTAAAGTAACTAATTTGCGTTACAAGTTTGCACGCGATAAACCTTGTTAAATTTAAAATGTTACACTGCTGGGTTTGGAGGGGATTTACGGTGCTCATTCTGTGGTAAGGTGTATTGTTCTGCTGTTTTACGGAGTATAATGTATACAACCAAAGGAAAACGTAGTGGAATAAAGTCACTGTGTACTTGTGGGGTTAGCGACCCATGCGCCACTTCACCCTTCTATTTATCATTCTGAAGTGTTTCTGATTCATGATTTTACAAAGATACTAGCTTCATTGTGGAAAGGAAACATCCAGTCACTTTAATATCGAACAGTAAATTTTATTCTTTACGGGATAAATTGGATGGGGGAAAAAAGTGATCGATTTGTCGCCTTTCGGTCACATGACAATAGTTCGTCATATTTTCCTTGATCACATGATTGTCGCTAACGTGCCGGAAAATTTCTTCGCACCGGTAGTTTCAATCAAACGTTCATGGAATCATTTATTCACTTTTTTTTGTCCTCAATTTTTTTTTCATTCTTATCTCTTCACAGGAAAAAAAAACTGTAATCCAATTTTTTTTCCACGCAGTTATTTTCACAATTCTGAAATAACCTTTTTTCTTATTCCATTCAAGACAAGTTGAATTTTCGAGACAATAAATTTACGGAAATATATTTGAGTCACGTAATCCATGAATTTCTATATAAATTCGTAATTTTATTTTTGCAACAGTGGTACGTAATGACTGAAAAAAAAAAAATTAAAGAAAAAGATTCCAGCGCGATGAAGAAAAGGCTCTCGTGTGGTCTAATTGATCGTTTAGCTGCGTGCACGTTACGGTGTTAACAAAACACACGTTTGAGAATCGTTGGCAGTTGGGGAATATAAAATACAATGGAGCGTTCGTGTATCATGCAAGCCTATTTAAGCGGTTCTCTGCATTAGCCCACTGGTATCAGAATGGTTTTGAAATAGCATGAACTACACGTGAGTTTTATTAATGAATACCCTTTTCCTAGTGATTCATTCATTTTTCTATCGTTTCTTTCCTCACAATTTTTCTTTTTTTAGCTAAATAAAATATTTCTGTTCTAATTTTTTGCAGTAAAAGTAAGAATAGCATTTCGCGCAAGTTGTGACAGTTCAAGCACGTTATAAGCAAACGTCAGGGGTGATAGAAGAAAAATTTCTTAGAAAAATCTGTCATTTACATTTTCCCTCTGCCATCGCTCTCAACAAATGTTGTGCATGTGCATGTTACCTTTCATCCATTCACGCTTTCAGTCTCGTCATTTCAGAGGTGAAAAATGAATTAATAAGCCATATCTTTTAGAGAGTTATTCATTAATTAATATTAAATGAAAAATGGTCGTTCAGTAAATTATGTCAAGAGTCTTTCCTTAGAAAAAAAATGATTCAATTTGTCTTGGAATATTATGAACTGAGTTTTGAAAAAAGCTTTTTATGCAATAACGGGGAAAAATTAAGGAAGATCTAGAAGGCTTGGGATTATTGGTACAAAAATATTTACCCAGACGGCTGAAAAATTTAATGCTCTTGCGAGCATAAAAAAATGAAAGAGGATAAAGGCTCCGTTGGGTAGAAAAAGCAATTTACCTTTGAAGTAATTAATTTAATCCAATTTTTACTGGGTGCAGCTAAGATTCATTCTGCTTACCCTCTAATTTTTTGTATTCTCGTTCCTTTTTTTCTCATTTCACGTTTCGGTACTCCAGTGAATTATCTCTATTCAAATTCAAAAAGGTCTGTAATGAAAATAAAAAGAATTAACGAAATGCAGAATAAAACTGTGAAATGATTTTGTAGTTGAGAGGTTTTTATAAATAATTTAGCGGTTATTAAAAAAAAATGTTTCTAGAAATTATTTCCACTTTCAATCAAGTTGAGACTCTAAGACCTTCTTAATTCAGACTATCAATCAAAGAAGAATAGAGCCCGATAAATGACTCGAACTCAAGGTAGAAATAAAATGAACAAACAAAGCGACAAATTGAAGCCAAAATGATTACCCCAAAAAGCTACTAAAACCAATCAAAAATAACTCTTGAACACGTGTTAGAGGCTATCCGTGTCCTACTTTTTATTGTCGGCCATCGACCGACTGACTTGGCAGGTCGATTATACTCAAAGCACTCAGACAAGTTTCCATCATCCTCATGGAATTTTAGTGGCTTAACTTCCTACTCTTTTCCCATTTCAATTGATTAAAAACTTGAAATACTTTGAATTTTACCCTCTTGACTGACGAATTCTTTTTTCACTGGTGACTTAAGATTCTTTCTTCTATTCATTGCTTTCAGATGCACTGAGAGGAGAACGTGAGGCACTGGAGCAAATAAAGAAACTGAGGAACGTCCATTGAACACAAACGAAGAAGAAGAAAGAGGCGTCGATATAATTCATAATAATTCAAATTAACGTAAATAAATTAATGCAGATTATCAATGACCCTGTGTGTGGTAGAGGAGTGAAGCGCGAAATGACAGTGGATTATTACTTTATTAATAAAAAAATATATAATAATACGTGGACAAGCTTGGGCGTTGCCGCATTACATTTTGGAATTAAGGACAGCCGTTGGAGATTCGGCGAGGACCGCAGAGGTTGAATAAAAGAAATTTTCGTGACGGAGGGCTTTCGTACAGCACTGGCGCGGCTGCGGCACTGCACCCCACCCGGGGGTTCCTTGCCAAATACCCCAAATCCGCCTGCCACCCCAGAGCACAAGGTTCACGTGAGTTATATTCACTATTTCTTTCATTTTTCCCTTCTAGTCTTAAAAAATAAGATTTTCCCAAGCAAAATGGTTTGTTTGCGTTAAATGACTCTTCATTCAGATGTCCGTTATTGATTTTGACGAATTCATGGTTTTTTATCCTGTAATGCAGGAAAAACCGAATAAAAATTCATCTCCAAATGGAAGAAAAGAGAGAAAGAAATTCACATTTTCTTTTCACCTGCAAATAATATATCGTCTACGTCCTCTTGAATTCCCTCGGGTTCATCCAAATGTCGCGAAATAGTTTTACCAGTGTCCACGTAACGAGGTGGAAAAGCCTCTGGGTTAGAGCAATTTTTTCCCAAACTCTACGTGAATACTTTTTCTTTTTATAAAAAGAAGTTCAAAAGGAGCTCAGGGATTCAATCGTCTTCCCAATGGAACGTTTCATTTCGTTACACGTAATTTTTTTTTCCACAAAAAAAATGTTCGTCTGTACGTGCGTGTGTGCTTAAAAAAGAGGACAAAAGTATTTGGAAACACGCTGAATCTCTCGAATAAATCACATTGAGGCATAGGGATGTAAGGAATTCCCAGAAAATTATTAACATCAGAAGTCTTTTCTTTAGATGGATTATTTTCAATTCAGTTAATTGATATTTACCTTTTCTCCCTCTTGTACAAGTGGTTGTAAAAGCTATTTGAGATCGCTCCAAAAATTTTCAATGGATTTTTCAACAATAAAGTAGTACAATTGAGTTAACTTGAGTGAAGTGATTGTGAAAAGCATAAAAATACAGGAAGTATTATTTGTGAGGAAATAAATGCAGTGTTGCAAGTCGAACAAGAATTTCCGGTGCCCTTGAAGGCAGTACAATCCACCAACTTAGGACGGGAAAAGCCCTTCATGAAACTGCAAATTAACATCTTTGATTGCAAAATGAAAAAAAAAATGATAATGATATAATTGGTACAATTTTGTTCAGGAAATTCCATGCTCCACAATGGGTTTATGGAGATCGTGGTAGCTCAATTAACTCGCCGAGATTGAAGTCATTCTTTATCTTTCTTTGTATTTTATTGGGGTTAAGTATAACATTTTGGAGACAATTTCATGTAAAGGTAGAAGGCAAAAAATATGATTCAATGAAACTGTCGGATATATTCAATGATGTACGAAATTCTCATTTTCTTGGACCGGAGCGTTTTTTTTTCATTTACTTTTATTAAAAAAGAGATGACGAAAAAGAAAGTGGAAACACAGTTCTCTCAGTTACCAGTTTTATTTGAATTCCTTCACGAAAGGGAAACTTTTTTTTAATCTCACGTTTAATTATCATTTTTCATTCGGCTTCTCAAATGGCACTGTTCAAATGAAGGAACCTTAATTTCTTAAAAAGTTTGATTGACTTTTTATCCCTTCAAACTCCCAGTTAAATTTCCGTGGAAATTAAGAGGAAAAAATATAATTTTTTAATGAACTACATAAACTGATATTATATGCTATCATAAAATTTTCAAGCTTTTTAATGAGCACGTCAGAAACACTCTCAACCGACGTGCCCTCCACTTCAACTTCGGAATCGATAAAAAAACTTCAGAATAACAGAGAGAGAAACGAATGACCTGGTAACAAATTCCCAACTGTCGAGCAAAATGAAACAAGAAAGAGGGAATTGTCACATCTCCATTACCTTCCCCTTGTAACTAATCAGAAATAGAACATATCATTTTTCTTCCTCCATCTCTTTGCACTTACATCCCAAACAATTTTTTTCACTGCCAATCCACGTTTTCCTCTCATTCCGATATTGATTTCAAGCCACTTTCATCGAGGAACATCAGACTGAAAAGTACGGGAAATGGGTGAGTCAACTTCGCTGGTGCGTCTGACTCAGCAGTGACTCATACCACTGCATTATTTTGAATCTTCGCCCGCGCGAATTCCATAGTTCGATTTCAATACTTTAGGTGTCTCTATTCTCATGAAGAAACGAGCACGAGAGAACATAATTTTTTCTTCATTTCCTTCATTTTCTTTTTACGGTTTTCTTTATTCACTGCTATTCTCCTTATGCCTTGCTTTTTTCCACCTCTTTATCTCACTCCACAGTAAAAGCATGTACCTGAAGCAGTATTACCACTTTCTCAAGGATATTTTAGCCCCTCATACTCTCAAAAGAATGCGACACATAAGATGCACTCGTGAAGGACTTTATACGCGTCCAATATTACACGTTTTCCCACGCTCCCGTACACTTTTTCCTTCTTCCCTCATTTCTTTTCCACTCTCGTGGCTTCTCTTCACGTCGTATGTTTTTCCTCCGGACAAAAACTAATAACGATTTTCTTTTCCTCAAGACCCCTTCTTCTTCACTTTTTTTCAACCGCTTACTTTGTTTGGAATCTGTCTCTCTCTCTCTTACGCTCATATACTCTGAAGAAAATTGCGGAGAATGGAAAATCCTCGATGTGACTGCTATGATGCATCTATGCTTTTTTTTTCGACATATGATGAGACGAAACGTTGTCGTGGGAATATGATGAAAGTTACGAATTAAATTCGAAGGGCAAAATAGAGTGGAGAATTTTATAAACAACAATATCGAGAAGTCCTTTCTGAAAGAACACATGGACCATTCAATAGTTGAATCGATTCGCGAGTTAATGAATTGATAGAGAAAAGCAAAATGACTACCATTCAGCCAATCCATTGACCCCATTCGTTCCTACAAAAATAAAAATGTTTCCAGTGTAATACAAACGAATTGGCAAAGCTATGAATTACCTAATCGCATAAGCACAGTAATATTCCTAATTGCTATATCAATTAATCCACTCTCGGCTGAGTGTAATATTTTTTTTCAATTAGTGAAATCGATTCCTCGAGTTTTATTGCTGGAGAATTTTCCCGGTGATGGGAGAAATAAAGAAAAAGGAAGGGAGTTTCATAGAATTGAGTGTCTGATCATTATGAGCTTCAGGCTTTCACATACCAACATATATGTCCCCTATACCTAATAGCACGGTATACGAGCATTATTTTTTTCCTCACGTATTTATTCTCTTTCTTTCGATATTTTATTTACCGTCCTTCCTTTTTTTCATTCGTCTTCTTCCAATGACCGTTTATGATAATAATAATGTGCAATGCGACCCGCAGTCCATTCGTAATGAGAAAATTACGAACTTGGATGTTTGGCGAAAGAATGAGAGCATAACTCACCGTCGATTCTGAAAAATGTCGACAAACAACATGGAAGACACATCTCTGTTAAATTATTGTTTACGTTCTCTTCATTTTCTCTCGGTGAATGAAGGAGAAACAATCAACGTCAATTGTCACTGCAGTCAGTTCTAGTTAAACGGAAACTTACGTGATTCCATTATTTTTGTTGGTTTCAACAATATTAATGTGGATAGAAAGAAGACATTTGTTTCTTGCTGACATTTATTGCTGACAATGGTACTTACATATTTTCAAAAAGCTCCGGAGAAAAATGTTGCAAATGATGTAATTGAGATATTTTTAATTGATATTGGAAAATTCTTCCAAATTAGAAAAATACAATAGCAAAATAATAATTAACTAAATAACTATTCTATTCCTATGGTAAATTATTCAGAACATTTTTTTTACTGACGTCACATGGAGAAAAAAAATTATTTTATATTTTATTCATTGAAGTTCTGAAGAATAAAAATTTAGTCAACGATTTTTTTTACATTTTTGTTTGAAGTTTTATTTTTTTTTTAAATCATGTTTTTCTCTACTTGACAGAGACTATTCGTTCCGAAGTTAAAAAAAGAATGAAGTTTTTCACAATTGCAATGACTATCTACCGTCAAACTGTCACACACTCTTGTCAGAATTTTGTTCGAATATTTCAGGTAAATAACTGAAGTTTTTATTTAAAAATTATAATCATAATGGGGACGTTTCATTAAGACGTAAATGATCATCAAATGACAAGCCTAATTATCCAGAAATATTCAATTTTCAACATGTGATGATTGAACACAAACTACAAGTCATTATCATCGTACAGATATGACAATCAATAGGAAAAATAATAATATATGATTAACCTGATATTCTCCCCGATTGGGTATTAATTTAACCAATTAAATGCTCTCAAATTCACAAACCTCATTCCACAATTATTCTCCTCTATTTTCGTCCCCTTTCATCATCTCTCATTCCCACATTCGCTTCTCAATCATCCTCTAACCCCTAACACCCACGGAAATATAAATTTCCATGATTCTATAATTGTATTTTCATTTCTCTCCACCTCCACATTTTAATCGATGTAAATAAATTTATTACAAAATACCTCGGGGTCTCATTATTCACTTTTCACGTCAACTACATTGAAATATTTATTTTATTTTATTAAAATTTATCGTTATCAATTCACCATTACGCATATTACATTTTGAATTTATCTGATTATTTATGAACAATAAATTCATTGTTCTTCGACAGTAACGAAAATTCATTTATTCATTAAAAAATATTTAATTTGATCTTTTATTTCGTAAAGCGTGAAATTTACATGTGTTCGCTTTGAAAAAAAATTGTTGCTTTATATGAAAAGTAGTTTCACGGTTTATGCAGTCAGGCCGCATGATCAAACGTAATGTTTCCCATATTTTTGCAACTGTCATTTGCCGGCTTAAAAAAAAATAACAAACACAGAGAAAAAAATATTGAAAGACAAACGTATGTTTCAGGAGCTAAAAGCCAGAAAGAATGCTCATGAATGTTTTATTCATTGATGTTTTTGAGTGATTTTTTACATTCTTTACTTTCTTTGCGAACTATAAGCAGTCGTCCATTGTGAAATTCCACACGTTGAATGCATTCTCGGCGGTTTGCCAGAGCACACTGAATATTTGACGCTCCGGTAAATTGATTTGTTGGATATTACTGTTGTCGTAACCTGTAGACTATTTCAGTTAAACTTATTTACATCAGTGACCGCGAAAAATAATCATTATCGAAAATAAATGAAGAAATAATTTTCCGTGATGATGAAAATCGTTTTACTTAATTCCATTAATTACTAGAAATTGATTAATTCTTTAATTAATAATGAACATTTTATATTCTATGGCAGTTTGAGTTTTGGAATAAAATTAAAATCTTCAATAATAGGCTAAATAAAATCCCGCCAACTTCTTCCTTGTACAACATTTATTTACCTTGTGTACTGAACTACTGAATTAAACTAGAATATACTTACGGACTTCACAAAACTCAGTGCAGCAATTGCTTTATACTCTTAAACTTCTTTTTCCTCAGTTTTAATTTGTAAAACATGTAAATCAGCTGAAACAAACAAGTTTTAATGATGCCATCTGGACACTCTCCTGGTGGACCTATTCAAAGTTATTTTTAATGGTTTCTATTTAAATTAAAGAAATTAAACAAAAAGGAACTATCCAATGAATTCATTCATTTCGGATTAAAACCTTTTACCATTATAATCTTCTTTGTGTACATAATTCTTGCTCAACGAAAAAATAGTCATTCCGAAAATTCCTCGCTTTCAGATATTGAATTATCTGACAATTGACTTATTTCATTTCATCAATTCACAATTGATTAATTTCCTTCGGTCCAATCGAATTTCAGAAAAGTATCGAATATTATTTCAGCTCATAACAGAATTTATCTCACTTCGACTCAAACTCTTAACTCACTTTTCTTCTTCTCTCAATTCCTAAGTCTTACAAATTTCTGAGCACTCAGTTCCCTTGAATTTAGTGGTACAGAAGATAATCTTATCAGCGATTTAGTTGAATAGCCTGAAAATTGTTTTCTAATTTGTACAAGAAAGAGAGCACCTTTGGAGAACACAAGGGCGTCTAACAATAAACGGAATGCCTTAAGTTCAATTTTGATGCTTCAGTATGTCACCACCAAATGTTTCAGGCGTCCTCGAGAATTAGAAAGGGAGAGAAAAATGAGAGTTAGTTAGGATACTCGATTAGCAACGGAATGACAAACTCTAAAGCTCCGCTAATGCGGACTCTACGCCATGGTTCACATCTAGTTTGGAGTGTTTCATGTTGTAGATTTAGGCACTTTGTGTAAGCTATTGGTATTTGTGCTTGAACTCTGGGCATCGCTATAGGAGATCTGATTGATAGGCTGTTTCCTCCGTAAGTTTACCAACTAACAGTGAGGCTATTATGATTCTCTGGCGAAGGATTGTTTCCGATGATCTAAAAGCAGGGAGCTTCAATACCCAGCGACCTTTGACCTTCCAGCTGCTGGTATTTAACTACTGGGATTTCGAGCATTGAGGGTTAAATCTGTTCCCTTTAGCAGAGCCTCAAACTCGAGTACGGGATTGTAGATAAGCTCTGGATTTTTGGCTTCTGGGTTGCAATTCTCGTTTTTTTGTTTTTCAATTGAGGTTAATTCTATGAGTTGTCGTCGGAAAACTTTGTTCTAGACCTAATACCCTCTCGAACAGCTTTAATTTTTGTGCGATTGGTTGGATTAATAGCGTGACGTTTAATCATAATTATGATTGCGGATGAGTTGTGCCAGGACGGTTCTGCCAATATCATTCTGGAACTCATCTCGTTTTACCATCCACTTGCTGATTTGACAGGATATTTGAGGAATAGTGGCAACGTACCCTTTCCACTGACGATTACTAATTCCGTCTCACCACATCATGTATGAACATTAATAGTAAGTGGGCCGCTGTCAAAATGAGATATGAGATCCTTGGTCAGCCTGTGCATACTAATTCGAGTAAGTTTGAGATGAATGAGATGATCTGTAAATAGCATCATTAATGAACATCTCATTGCGTCAATGAATGGAGTAGTATGGCCCACTTCTCTCAGGAATGCTTCAATGTTATGAAGACCAAATGGAGCAAAGGAGACCAAGTGCTTGGCTTGGCAAATCTCCTCTATTACGTCGACACTTTCACAGAGCCTCATCTGATCTTACCTAAAGGATTGCCAAGCTCGTCGAGTCGTTTAATCATCGTTATCATTTCTCTACTAACCTCTATCCATTTTGGTTTTCACCAGAGTCTATCGTGATTCACCACGCCGAATGCCCTCTTGAGATCAACCGAGAGACTAAAATTTTTTTTCTGGTCAATGCTCAATTGCAGTGAGATAGTGAAGGAAGGAATTTACTCAGATAAAGAGAACAGAGGACGAAAAGTTTGGAGGATGGAAAAAAGATGGAAAAAAAAGGGGAAACAGTTGACCTGACGAAGCTTTTTTATGCGCATACATCGAATCGAATAAACTCTCGAGAGTTATTGGCACTTTGATTGAACGCACAGTTAACGCGTGCTAGACAATCAATTTTGTCACGCATTTTAAGTAGAAAAAGGTGGAATAAAATTCGAACAAGCGATTTGCAATTTTAATAGAACCAAGAGGAAAAATAATATTTTGAAATACACAAAAGAGAAAAACAGAAGAAGGGAAAAATACTAGAGGGGCATGATGACACTGGCACAAAACTCACTCGAGTGAGGTGGATCAAGAGGGTCAGGGAAGACAAGGGGAGATTAAAGAACCAATATATTCCCAAGCCAAAGTACCCGATGCTGGATAAGAGTACATATTCTATCTTGGTTATATACAATCTCCCTCTATCTCATCGCAAAATCTTTCTCTCTCTCTCTCTTATTGTCGTTAAATCCGTACTCTCATCCGTGTCAAGTGGTAGAGTATGGAAAACAAGCCATCCGTAGTTGGAGCGCGTTAGCCATTGACCGAGAATAATTGTTATGGATTTCGAGGTATGCATAACTACCGCTGAAACTTCTCGTGGTAGGAATTGCGGTAAACTTGTATCAATTTCATTAAATTCTCTCACAAAAATATAGCCTACATTGTTCAAATTTTGGCCGTCGAATCGTACTGTGAGAATGAATGTATTTTTTCATTTGGAAAAAAGTATAATGATTTCCTGGGATAGTTCGTCTGATAGAATTTATCAGAATTATAGAGAATTGTTCGAATTCATTTTTCCATTAGAATAAATCCGCAGGAGCTTTAAATCGTAACTAAAAATGAATTTGAAAAGAAACAAATTCATGAAATAACTTTTTACTCTATTCAAAACGGCCAACTGCCCAATCCCCTAATTGAAACCACAATTGGTGCCAAAAAATCCAAAGCAAAAGTGGAACTACATTTTCCTCCCTTTTGTAAATTCAGAGAACAAAGGGGCAACACAATGAAAAAAAAAATTTATTCTAATAGAGTTGCAACTTCAGCAGCAATTTTTTTTTGTCGCCAATCGTTCCACATTCCATTTGAAAAGCCCTGAAAATGCAAATACAATCGAGTACCGAAACGAAACCCCGGAGGGATACGAAACAGTTACTAATGAGGACTCGTGAAACAAAGCGTTGCAAAGTAACGAAAAGCGGCAAAAAATATGGAAAAACAAAACAAAATGCAGAGAATGACATCAAATAGGCCTAAGGGAATGTGAAAGAAAGAGATAGGTTTTGTAAATCCCTGAGAATCATTGGATGTGTGCACGGGCGTATGAGATACTCCCGTGACCTAGATGTTTCAGCCAAGCATGGCCAGTAACTAATAATATGGACACAGGTAAACTCTGCTAACGCAATCGATCGTGCACGACCGTCTGTGCCTTCCCAAAGAAACGAAGAGAGGGAGAAACAGCAATAGAGAGAGAGGGTAACAACGAGTATTGAATGGCTATAGTTGAGCGTTAGAAAAAGGTGGGCATCGAAAAAATAAAAAAAAAATGGAGGAGAGAGAGAAGCGAACACATGTGATCATACGAGGTGGAAAAGTTGCTCTCTTGGTTATTCCACGGAGCGGATGAAATTCGATCCGGTCAAAGTGGCTAACTCGTCTCTCTCGCTCTCCCTCTCCTTAACCAGGCAAAGTACCTCACTCGATTTTTTTTCTCTATTCCCTTTTCAACGATAAATCCAATAAAAATTTATCGTCAATAAAGATTCAGGTACTCCAGTGCTAAATCACACGTGACGGGCTTTGAAAAAAAAATTAAATTCAATTTTATGAACAACGTTGAAGCACTTTTGAATTACTGTGGGCATTTTTTGATAGTTGGAAGGAGGGAAATTCGAATTTAGATATTCTGCAAGGATTTTCGTGAAAAATGCAATATTCAATTTTTTTCTCCGCATTTTCCATTATTATTCATCTCTTTAGAGACTTTCATTTTGTTATTGGCGCTCTTCAGAAGTGCGAGGATATGATATTCCACGGATATTAATATTCATGAAGTATTTTCGTTTGTATTATACGAAAAAATTGGATGAATATCAGACAATCTCGTGCATCAACATGATGAATATATATTAAATTAATTAAATGTCATGAAGAATGGAATATAATTAAAGTAAACTCAATAACTCCCACGCGATGGATATTCTCATTGCATGAAACTTATTAAATCTATGAGAAAAGCTGTCTTACACTTATTGCATTACCAGATAAATCACTTTAGTAACAAGCTTCTCTGTTACGCATTTGAAGTAAAATACTTCCTCGTTGAAAAAAGTCACCAAGCTCAATAACCCCTCGAACCATCGTAAAAACAGAGCTACAAAGACAGTAAGAAAGAGAAAAGAAAAGAAACCAGAGACATTTGAATTTATCGCTTCAATTCCAGCAAAATGTTTTACGGCGAGGGGTAGACTTACTTGTAAGTGTGGGTGAAAGATGTCTCCAGTTGACGAAGGGACACAAACATACAAGAATCATGGTATGATGAGAAAATGAGAGAAGTCGAAATGCCAATGCAAGCTTATCGTCTATCTTCATTGTCAACATCAACGTTTGCATTTAAATGAAACCATTGAAGTGGATAAAGCAACGAAAAAGTAGAAGAACCCAAGAATATAGAAGACTGGTGAACAACATGGAATGTTTTTGTATATCGTCGAGAGAAAATTGTACGAGACGTTGTTTCTCCTTGAAATGATTTTCTTTATTTTTTTAATCAAATGAATTAACCGAGAAAAAGATCTTTTTCGTGTAATTTACGTACGGACATTTTTCAGATAAAAAGAATTACTTTTTTCTAGGAATTTTCACTTAAAAAAATACGCTACTGGAATAGAGATCCAGTGCTATGTATTTTCAGCCGTAATTTTTTTGTTTTTCAAGGTTTTTTCTTTCATTTTACACTCTCTTCCATTTTTCTCTCGTAGAAGTCCACTTTCGGTGAATAGACTTTTTATTTGAAGCAACGGAGCGCAAGTTTCGACACCTCGTCGATGTAATTTTTTTTCTTCCTTTCTTTTCTCTTCTTTTCGCTCATCCGCACATACACGTTCTTTCTTTCAGTTCGATCGGCCGTTTTACTTCATGTCTGGACGTTAGAGATAACTGTAGGACAAATAGAGGAATGAGAATAGTGCTTCGTGGTGAAGAAAAAATTGGAATTTTATGAAATTTATGTCTGCGATTTTCACTCATTTTTTTTCATCGCCATTAGTGGGATTAAGTTGAAAAATCATCTATAGATGTGTTGAAATTCATGAGCAAAAGAAAAAACCAGCTTCATTCAATAATCTCGGATCATTTCCAACAATTCTAGAAGTCCCTCTCGCTCCAATAATTTTCGAAATATGGATAAAAAATATTTCCATAATAACAATGAAGTTTTTGTGAGTTTTTCTTCACATTCATTTTTTCGAGAATTATTGGAGCACAAATTTTGGTGTCATTCGGTGGAAATTTTCGTGTCACTGAAAAAGTGTTTACATTTTCCTGGAAACACTTACAAAAATAAAAATGACATAATACCTAAAGAATTCATTCTGAAAAAGAGGAAACAGGAAGATATAAAATGATGAAAAGCAGAGAATTGGAATGAAAAATTTAATTGAATTTTTCTTTTCCTTTTGTTTGTAACAGGGATGCGTGGACAATCGTGGTTCAGTAAAGGGATCAAAGGGTGGTGGAGCGGATAGTGGGGAATCGCAGTCGTCGCCAGTACGTGGAGGTAGTCATCATGCGAATGAAAACCCTATCAAAGACAGTGATCTTTTGGCGCACGCTGCATCCGCCCTCAGAAGACTTCACTTTAAATCAGCTGGAGGCAGTCGTAG
>JABSMS010005463.1:0-15498 GCA_018902275.1 Aleiodes sp. PSUC_FEM 10030003
TCCCCCGGTCGGGCGCCCCATTCCGGTGCGCGTTTTTCGAGCGCGCGGAAGTCGCACGCGCGCGTGGACTTTGTAATTCGGCGGTCCGATTTCACCGGAAGTTTCGCGCAGAGATTTCAATTCCCTCAACGCTTTTCATTCCGAGGAAAAAGAATTGCGAGACAAGTGACCGATTTCAGGTCACTTGCTAAATTAACAAATTTCCTACCTTGACTGCGTACCACCTACTATTTTTCTGCATGCGGCGTTCGACAATCTTTCCCAGTCTTCTCTGCACTTTTCCAATTACGTCTAAGCTGTAACAAACAAAAAAACAGACAGTAATTGACGGAAGTGATAGCTTCGCTTCAATCACGTAATGACTTGGACCATGAACTTCACCAGAACGAAGCCTTTCACTTACATTAGCAACATGCGGTTCGCAAACAGTTTTCAAATTTGGATCAGTCATGCTAGGAATTTCAGGATTGATGTTAGATATCGCAGTTTGGATATGGATGACCGAAAATGACAGATAGTGTATAAATGTGTTGTAATTGGGGGTTTCGTTTTCAAAAGGCAGACGAAATTATGATAAAATCTGATGATTGATTATGAAATACTCAAGGATATTTAAATGAATGACTCATTAACAAAATAGAACGGAACTCAAAAATACTTGATAGGTTTTTTGGTTTTCATCAAGTTCTATGATCGTTTCTGGATTTCCAGTGATGATTCTTTTCAAAGTTTAATTAGTAGATATCCATTAGAAAAAGGTGTGATCCTTTGAGACCACACCAAGAGCTTCCCGTTGTTTTATTAAAAAAGTACAAAACTACTGAATTGATTTTGACGAAAATCTAATCAGCACTAATCCACATCAAGAAACTTCGATTACAGCATTGGCCATTCCAATTGCATTATTGATTAATGAGAAACCATGAACGAAAAATTGGTCACATATACACAGACATGGTCTTGAAAATTATCGAAAAATGTTGTAAACGTCTCAAAACATGAACATCTTTGAAAAAATCAATTTTCCATTTTCGGGATCAATACAATAACTTCCCTTACTATGATGGTCCCTTAAGTATTTTTATGCATTCAAGTGAGAAATTAAATTTTTAGAAAAAGCGTTGAATGATGTTTTTCTTGCAGTAGTTTGAGTTCATTGAGGGTTTAAACTCTTTTTCTACGGAATATCTCGGAATCTACGGGGAATCCAAGTTTTCCGAGATAGTTAGAAAAAGAGTACTACCATTTCTGAAAGTTCCTTGATAGTATCAAGATATAGTGCAAATTTTCTGGATAAATGGAGATATTCGCAAGAGAACAAAATTTTGAAAGAACTGAAGGTTTACGGGAAGGTGTGGTTAAATGGAATTTTGAATTAAACAGTTCGAGATGGAGATTTTCTGGTGATTCCATTGAAAAGCTGAAGAAATTTTAATAAAAATACATGCGTCACAATTAATTTTTTCTATTTTCCTAAAAATTCGTTTTTTTGGTCAAGATTTAAAAATCCCTCTTTCAAGAATTGAAAAAATCCTTCTCTAAGGAATATCTCCAGTTCTATCCGTCGTAGCGCAAAAACTCGCAAACTAGCTGAAAGGTGAGCTCATTTCCCATCGATTTACCCAGTTAATTTTTTGTTTGATCAGCTTTCCATATATTTATAGGCCATTTTCCGGAAATCAGTTATTGCTCTATATCTACTTGAAACACAAACGGTTTCTTGAATTTTTGTGAAGTTTAAAAATTTTAAAACTGTCAAAATTCTCAAAATCTTCAAAATATTAGGAATTAAAAAAAATTTACCCCCTCCCCCCTGCCCCCAAATTCCCCAGAGGGATTTCATAAGATTTCTATACGAATATCCATGCGTTTCCTTCTCGTGACCGTCTCACCCAGACTTACCCTATATATTATCAATGAGATAGCGGAGGAACATGATCATATTCAGTATCTTCTTGATTTTTACTGTACTTGTTACATGAACTCCTATGCTACCGCCAGAGAGATGTAGAGCGATGGCGGCGGCGACGCGAGTGAGTGGGAAATGGACTAGCAGCCTACCGGCAATACCCATGGGGTCGAACAAAGCACTCTACGACAGTATAGGTTTACTCCAGTCGTTCGCGTAACGTGGTTGTGTGTAGAACATTGACTGAGAGACAATCCGACTAATGCACATACTCTGACACTATTCTTCCATACACTTGTAGTTATTGATCCATGTTGTCGAATGAATATAATAATTTGAAGAATTATTCATAATAATCATTGCAGAGTTTGTTTTTTCGGGTGCATCATCGGATTCCTGAGATCAATTAAACAAGTTTAGTGATAAATCGTCAGTGTCTTGTGAAAAATATCAAAAATACTTGAAAGAAATCAATACAACCTGTGGAGGCATCTTTATATAAAATATTGGTATATCAAAGACATTGTTTCTTTTTTAGAATTTTTCATCGACGTGAAATTTGATTCTATCTGTGGTAATACACTTGTTGTTTCAACGATTACAAATGAGCTATGTTTATCTCAATATACAGAATAATGTAGAGTGTCTGGAGCCCGGTATCTCATCTGCGTACTCAGTTGAGCCAAATTTAGAATGACTGCGCTGTGACGAGGAAAGCAACAGGCTAAAAGATACCGGAGTACGCCTCATGCATTGCACGTGTCGACTTTCTTCGTTTCTTGAACACTTTCATTCATGTCATAGAGTCACTCCGTGCCGATCTGCTCTGGGTGATTTGTATAGAATCACATATTTGGGAGCAGTAAGGGATATCAGAATATTATCGACGTTCACATTATCCCCTTAGTACCAAATTCCACCAATTAGCGAATTCATTAATATGAAAATGACTTTCAGCCGAATTATTGTTAATGGTTCTATTGAACATTACATAGGCGTATATGATCTCTCGGCAGTTAATGTCAATATCGCCCAATTAAATGGCAATACCACTCCGTATCTAAGAGCTCAATTAAATTTTTGGGGCGGGATAGTAAATGAAATCGGACAAGTAAATAACTTTCCGGACATTTTACTACGATTTATGTAACAACGGAACTCTAAGTTGTAAATTACAAAACATAGGAATAAAATTTGTATTTTGCCAGTTCCGTATAGTTATCACTTTGTGCGTTTTTCCTTCCGAATGGAAGCAATGTAAACGTGATATTTTTCGATTTTGAGTTTTCATTGAGAAATGACTTAGAATGTTCCAAGCCGTCGTGAAATCCCATTATTAAAATATGTGTGTGTGTGTGTGTGCGTGTGATGACGCATATTGACGAATTTCTCCGGATCCATTATACTTCGCGATCTGCTAGTTTGACACAATTTTTCATTCATTCAAAATGTTGTCAGCGAAGTGTGGGTGGGATCGGTCACACAGTTCCTGACAAAAGAGCAATTTACGAAAAACTCTCAGCGAAAAATTAACCGATTGTGCCCCGCTTGAGCTATGATGTTCATCTTGATGCGGCTCATAATTTACTGTCGGAGTAAAATTTGCTCCGAGTCTCCGTTCAATCGCTTTTTTAATTTTTATTATTTTTCTTCAAAAAGTTTGTCATCACGATAATTCAATAAATTTCCTAGGTAGAGACTTCAGATTTCGTGAGTTTATAGGTTTCATAGGTGCAACGTTTCGTTTCGAAACTGGGCAATATGGGTCCAGTAGTTCTGGAGATATTCTAAAGAAATTATTTTTATGAGATACATCGAAATCTGATTAATTTAGTGAGCAAATGATTTTTTTACTCCAAAAAACATCGACCAAACGAGTTTTTTTCATGAAACAACTGAGGGTGTTCACTCTACAAATAACATATTGTCGAACTGGCCAAAGAGAACCCTTCGGAAATGTTCGGGTCCTATGCTTCAATGTGCCTGTTTGGCAGGCAACCTCGTGAATGATTATGCTAATGAGACTCATTCTCCGCAGGTCTAACAGAAGACTTCATAAATATGAGTAATGATATATCAAAGAATCGCAAGACACGATCAGCTTCTATCTGCGCTCCAGGATTTTCCAGCATGGAACAAATATTGACTGGAGGAACATCTAGTGGTGAAAAAGCAACAGAACAAAAAACAGAACGGGGAAAGGATAGTGGAACAGGAACACCAGATAGTGGCGATACTCCTACAAGGAGGCGGCGACCAGCAGCAAGATCCCAAAGTGCTAGAGCTTCTGCGGGTACGAAAAGCATCCGACGTAGAGCTGCCGTTCAAGGTACGTACGGTTCACTTCCTCAATCAAAACAGAAGATTCCAATTCTATACCCATAACCGTTTTGATTGTACAGTGAAATACATATCAGCTATTCATTCAGACCTCCGACAACAATAGTTGTGGTTAATATTGCTTTTGAGTATTGTAACGATTTCTTGTCCTGGATTAATCAGTCGCCTATCTGACAACTAATCCAGGCTAATTTGACATGTAACTAGAAGTTTTTTGTATATATTCTCTCATTTTGCCACGATTCATGCGTGTCAGTCCTAAGTCTGGCGATCGTTCGTGGTTACACTATCTCGAATACGATCCGTATGTCAAAAAAATGGCTGACAACAGCCTGGCTCAGTTTTTGTGTCAACAAAGATACCGAAATTTCAATTATTATTAAGCAATTATTTTATTCAGTATCCCATCTCGCCCGAACTGAAACAGAGGCTTCCGTAACGACGTTAGCGTATGAACTATAAGATATTCGACATTGCTCACTCATTTATCCAATATTTTAATCAGTGAGAATCATAGAATATATTTTGATAACATGAGTTTCTTCTTTCCACAGTTACTGGTCATCAGCATCATCAACAATATCACAGTGGTGGTATGAAGTCTCCTCATTGCAGTAGTGAGCCAAAATTATCTGAAAATAATATCAGCCCAGGTATTAGGAGGAGAGGGAGCCGAAGAGGACAGAGTATGCATCATGTACATCACCGGAAGAGTAATGCTTTCTTGGATGTGCCTGATAGCAATCCTCAGCAGCTTCAGAAGGAGGATGGAGAGGATGAAGATAGCTACAGATTGAGAAGTTTCAGTCTCACAAGTAAAGGTAAAGAACGTTTTTTTTAACAGCGTAATTCCTCAATCTTCTACATCATTTGATTATGGAATGAGAGACATATCCCGCTCTGAGCCCTTAATGAGTATCCACTTTCGGGGTAGCAATGAACTGCGGTGCTATTCCCGAAGCATTTTAGTCGAGTTAAAATTTTGTTCCCATCAGGAAACAGCAGTAGCGCTTCTGAAGAAAAATTCAGTGCGTTTGAGAATACCCAGATGTATGAAAAATTTAATTCAAATTCGATAATTGAATCCAAATTGAATCGTTTCCCAGTGATATTCCATCAATTCAATTGGAATTCTCAATTTCCGAGGAAATTCATGAATGTTTATACTGAAAGAATGAAGATTATGCTGGAAGAATATTTTCATGCCCAATGGATTTGACAACAAAACCGAGAGTTATTTGTTAGAAAATTCATATAGATATTGACTGTAAAATTCAATTAATTATATCATTTTGGCTTCTATTTGGGGGTTCTCATTACTCCATACAGGTGTCGTCAACAGGGGTGATTCTTTCCGGAGAAGACGATCAAGATCGAATTCAATAGCCCCCAATGATGCTGGGAGTGAAATCGATCCTACCACACCACCGAAGAAAGTAGTATGTTATAATGTTGGAATGCTCGGTGCTCGTGGTGTGGGTAAAACTGCTCTCATCAGCCAATTCATGACTAGTGAATGTATCAATGCTTATGATCGTCAGAGAGGTGAGTACTCATCTGTTCATTTTTCATTTTCGTATCAATGAGGACACCTTTCGAATTTTGCTGAAATTTTGCCATCAGTATGAAAATTGGTTCGATCTTTCTTAATCCGAAATGAAAAAACCTTTGGACTGACGTGATTGAATTTTATTTTTTTACAGATGAGACACCAAGTGAACAGTCAATTTCTGTAATGCTGAATGGTGAAGAAAGTGAATTGAAATTCTTACACATAACCAATTTGAAGGTAAGGGGATCATACAATCTCAACAATACTTCCTTCTCTTCTGTAGATTTGAATTAGAACATGTTACATCGATCGATAATTCAATTATCGATCGATAGCAAGACCACACGGGAGACGATAGATGGTAGTGTTGTTCATGACCAGAAACGAATTGAGTCAATAACAAGATGGGCACATGAGCTCATGCACATTCCCTTTGAGCACATTAGCTGTCAGGCATATTGTCAATCGTGCACATGCACGTTACTGATGTACACTTAGAGAAAAACGCATGCGCCAAAAATATAACACGCGAAGAAAGAGCACAAGAGTTCGATTGGATACATACAAATGAACACGATACACAAAGATAGATAGTGTCATGAAGAGAGCACAATGTCAACTTTAAATTGCGCGGGATTTCAATGTATCATTTGAAGTCCACTGTGTGCTGTTTCAAATGCTTGATGTGCAATTTAAAATGCACGATGTGGAATTTTAAATGGGGCATCTGCCCGACTGATGAACCTATGTGTAATTTAAAAGGCAACGCGTGCAATTGGGATTTTTCAGCCTGTATTCATTTCAATTTTTTTTTAATTTCTGTCCTAAAGTAAGGACCAAATATGAATTCTAGAATTTAACCTACACGGAGAAAAAATCCATTAAAAATTACTGTGCATTCCCAGTAATCGTCAGTCTTGTGCCGAAAGTTATTTCAACATGGCGGCATTTCGCACCCAACATTTATATATTATATATATCGTCGTCCTCGAGTTAAAAGGGCATATATAATCTACAAAAATTGAATCTACATTCATTTTTTCCTAAGAATACTCACTTACGCCCTTTTATTATTCAGCAAGAGAAAATGGCACTTATGTCCTTTTGATTCTAGGGCGACGTTATATTTTGGGTGTTAAGCGAATACCGGATGATATTGAGTAAGATCACGGAAAGTGGACCTCCCTTCCCTCACTTGATCATGGAATGTAAGTTTGTATAATTTAATGTGAAGTAGTGACTATCAGTAATTGAAACCTGAAACAGTTTTTCATAATTTTCATTTAAACAACAATTTTTTTTTGCAATGAGAATTTTGAAGACTTTCAAGTAAAAAAATAGGTTACGAAGGAACCGTTAGGGATAATCTAATGAAATTCTCAGGGTTCATTGTTGACTATCTATATTTTTAGGAACAATGTAGAACATGGAGTCATTTATTTATTATCATATTGTTAATTACCTTTTCAGTAAAAAGATGCCAATTTTGATGACTTCTCCCTCAAGTTAGGATATTTTCTTTGTTTAGTTACGTGCACTAAACATTAAAGGTGAGAAAATTGGTGAAAACCTAAAAATAAGGAAAATCTCACTTTATGTTCCAGACGGAGCTGGATGAGATACCTGGGCCAGATGCTTTCATCATAATGTACTCTGTTATCGATAAAGCCTCTTTCCAGCGAGTGGAAGAATACTTGCGTAAGCTACATGAACGTGATTTAGTCCGAAATCGACCAGTCATTCTTGTTGGTAACAAAATCGATCTTGTGCGTTCCAGAACTGTGTCTATTCAAGGTATTATTCGAAACTCTCATTTGGTAGTTACATCTGCACCCACTCGTTGTAGTTATGGCAGGAAATTTTTAAAAGTTTCTCTTCTCCCAGTCCATCGAGATTTATCTCCAGCTGAATTCGATATTTCAACATTATAATAACCCTGAAAGACCTTATATTTGTGTCAAACCAGCGTAAAAGCTATGCTTATACACAACACTTACGCGACTTTGACTCTAAGGCGACGATTTCATCTTTGAATTTTACTAATGAAACTGCCCTGTGGATTCGAAAATTCTATATCTATGGTTTTTTTCTTTGCATCATAATAGTATGCATTTACGGAGTGAAAAATTCACACTTTATTTTTGTTTACAGATGGCAAGTGCATGGCCTGCACATATCGTGCGAAATTCATAGAGATCTCCGTTGGAATAAATCACAATGTAGATGATCTACTCGTAGGAATCCTGAGTCAAATACGATTGAGATGTCGGTATTTGGCGAGTAAAGCCGTCAACAGCAGTAGTGGTGAGAGCACTGGTGCGCACTGGTACAAGTCACGAGGCGTGGTCCGAGCGAGTATGAAAGCACGTCAGATGTTAACTTGGCTTTTTGGGAAAGAAGATGCCAAATTCAAGAATTGCGAAAACCTTCATGTGCTGTAAGATTTAAAAACATTAATAATATAAATATGTTCATTTTGTGAACTCTGGACGCAATTCAGGAGATTCAAACACCTTCAATGTTCTGTATTATATGAACATGGGGCATAATTATCGAGTTCACTATTCGTTGATGCCATATGCTAATCAACTGGAATCTTCACATATTTTGATATAATGCGTATCATATACATAATTTAAGTCGTTCTGTAATATGTAGACCGACCCTTCGAATTTGTGAAGAAGAGTTTTCAATTCTCAGAATAATGTTTAGTGAATATCATTGACTGTCGTTGTTATCCTCATCAAAATTCTGGAAAGAATGTTTACAAAATAAAATGTGATGTAAGATTTTGAGTTCTATCGTGCCTCTGGTCACGTCATTTCGACACATTGGTCGGAAAATCCATCACTTTCGCATCTGCCATGTTCCACCATTAAAATAGAAATCATCACGTTTTTCGAATGTTCCTTATAACGAATAATACACCGAATCGCTACTTGGAAATCCGAAATAGAATCAGCCACAGGGACGGAGGGATATTAGGAGAGAATTCATCAAGCGATAGCCATATCCTGGAGTGATAATGCAGGTGGAGAAATAGAGAGGCACTGAGGACTGAACTTCTTCACGGACGATGCAACATCCTGACGCTTCATCTTCATTCCTTTCAAATTGAGAGATTTCATTAACAAATTTTGATCCTGTTGTTTCCAGATATAATTTGGATATATAGCTGAGAATGAAATTATACCTGTCCCCTCCTCAATCTATTGGAACTTGAAAAACTGAAAAATGATACAAAGTGGATGATACTTGGGATTGGACTCCCTCCCCAAGAATCAAATCCGATAATTCAATACCAGTCAATAAACAAAAAAACAATAATGATAAGAATCATAACCTAGAAACTTCATGTTTGATTACATGCAAACTCTGAATGAAAGAGTTTGAATTACGTGTATTACGACTATTTTTCTTCATATTTCAGTAATTAAATTCGGCCATTTTGGTCATTCTATCCGTCGCGGTTTCAGAAATTGAGTTCAGTTTTTATTGAATATCTCGGAAACTGAACGAGATAGAACGATTTCACTTTAATCCTTTTTTTGTAGTTCTGGAATTCTCAACAAAGGGCTGGAGGAAAATTGCTCCATCTTGCCCAGTTTCGACTGAAAATTGATGACAAAATCCAGTAGTCGAAAGGAATAAAAGGATAACCATTTTTCACAATTTTGAAACCTCAGTAAGTAATTTTTTTGTGCTCTTTATGTGCTGTCAGAATATACATATGAAATATAGAAAAGCCAGTTTCTGTAATGGGATCGGCGGGGGTGTTCTGCTTCGAGTTTTTCTAAGAACAACAATTATCATCAACAAAGACCCTAGCAAAATCATCATTAAACGATCTTTCGACCCCAAGAAGGGATTCGGGGAAGGGAACTTCACCAATTTACATAAAAAAACAATTATTGGGCTTGACGTCCAGTACATTCACAGGAACAGCAGTAAATCACTTCATTGTTTAAATCATAAATTCAAGGGACAACACCAAACTACAAGACGTCACAAGTCACATGACACACCACAGGTGAAAGGTATACATCGCCGCCGCGCCTCTACCACTGGAGTTGCTGAGGAAAACCGTAACGAGTCTTCCCCTGGTCACGTATGCATACCATTAACGTCTGTTCAATTCAGTTATCGTAAGTGGATTCAATTTGCACATTTAATCATTGTTCTTTCTTCTATCCCCTTGATATCTACTTCAAGCAATATATTATATCCTTTTCGGTTAAGCGGTTCCTTCCATGAGTTTGTCTTGTTCGATTGTGGAATGAATAGAAATAAGTATTGCATTTGCCACGCATTCTTGGGCGCGCGAAGCTTAATTGATTTACAATAAAATGGAAATGGATATTCGTTTTACGGAAGCGTATCAGATCTTCCAGATGTCTGTATCTGTTGTGACATAGGATTATCTTCGGTATGGATGATGGGTTCCCCATCCAATTTCTCTAAATTGGGTAATCGTCGAGCAGCCTCTGCCCTCCAAGCTTCAATCTGAAAAATAGTTCCATACAATAATTTTATTAGCACTAACGTGTGGTCTGTCTAACACAAAAAAAAACGAATGAGCACGGAGCAACAGAATAGCGCCATAGTAACCGATGGACGCCTCATTTTTTCAATTTAAGCTCTCAACTTGTGGTGTGAGACACGGAGGTTAATTAGACCTTACACGGATAACAATTTTGTATGTATAATAGTGTCCGAATAAAAAAAAACAATAAATCGTATGCCATTTTGGCCGGCCTCCTCCCTGCCATCAGGCTTCCACCAATGGACAAAACAAACAGAAAATTGACAGAGTAGGTGTCATACTCTTCTTTTAGTTCTTCCTCTTACAGGGAGGGAAATATCTGTACCGATTCTGCATGAACGAATAATCGAAATCCCATTTGACGCGATAGTACAGTAACTTCTCCTTCAATTATCTTGATTGCTTCACGATGAAAATATCAGAGGAGCAATGAAGCTCCAGAATTTTGACTCGAGATGGCAAAACATCTAACAAATGTCTAATATTATCATGAATTTCCGTCATGGCAAAAAGTGCAAAATATCCACGGCAATTGCCATGGCTCCCGGTCATAGCGATAGTACCATGTCTTCTTTTCGTAAATGCCTGCATAATTGAGAGTTTTTTTACCTCTAAGCTTTCGTACAGTGGATTCCCAACGAATAGTAATTCACGTAGATGTGACAGTTCTTGCAGCCTCATGAATTCATTCCACTCTCGTACTTGATTATTTGACATATATAGTACGTGAAGATTTTTCATTGAATTGATGCCTTTCATTTTTTCAATACAATTGTACGAAATCCATAACTCTTCTAATGTTTCACCGAGAGCCTCAAGACCTGTAAATCCTTTGATAAAGTTCCGCCCTAATGAAAGAATTTTTAAAGTCTTCAACGAACTTAAACAAGAAATTTTTTCAATCATATTAGTCGATAGCGAAAGTTTTTCGCAATGGACAAGAGTGCATAGAGAGTTATCCATTTTCTCAATTGGTGGCCATTGAAAACTCAGATTCACTTCTTTGACAGAAACTGCTTCCCGTCCATCGTTTTCCTCCCATCGTCGCAGAGCGTCTTTACATGTAGTTGGTTTCCCGATGGACATAGTAGAAACAACTTTACCCTCATTCGAAGACAGAGACGAGATAAGAAGATACGTGATATTTCCGGGATCGTTTTCACAGCATCGATTCATTAATGAAAAGATCTGAAATGTGACATTAGCTACGAAGGTTAGAAGTCGCCAATCATTGCCATATATCGTCGCCCTAGAGTCAAAAAGGCGTAAGTGCCATTTTTTTTTAATCTATAAAAATTGAATCTACATTCATTTTTTCATAAGAATACTAGCTTACGCTTTTTTCTTATTCAGCAAGAGAAAATGGCACTTACACCCTTTTGATTCTAGGGTGACGATATGTTAATAATTGGAGGAGATATAGATTGAAGTACTCACCACATATTCAGAGAAATAGTGGCATCCAAATATTCCTCGAAAATTTCTTCTATGTTTCATTGAATTGCGCCACACTACAATGAAGAATCTTATGCATTTCGTTGTTATCTGTTGTCTAGGACGCAGAGTTGCTACGTGAAATGAATCAATAATTGAAGAGCTCCCACTACACTGAGAAAACAAATGGTTTTCCCCAAGAACGAAATTTCTTGGAACTGGAAAAAATCGAGAATGATTCGTTTCAAGAAATTATTTATTTGAAGTAATGATGCATCACTCGGATTGAATATATCCCGATTGAAATGGACTAATCATTATTTATTATGTGAAACAATAAAAAAAATTCTCAAGCCAGTAATTTCATTTCTTGTCAAATCAAATCAAATAGTTCTGAACCTTCAAAAAGACTTCCACTCCTGGAATGTTTCGGAATTCATTGAAATGTTCCAGAAAGCCCTAGACTCTCGAACAGACTTCCAGTTCTGGAATCTTCGAGAATATTCTAGGATGTTTCAAACGGTTCTGGACTATTGAAGGGGCTTCCAGTTCTGGAAAGTTCTAGAAATTACAAAAATATTCCAGAATGTTATGAATCTTCTAGAAGGTTCGTGGATGCTGTAGGATTTTCAAGAAAGCCCTAGACTCCCGAAGAGTCTTCCAGTTCTAGAATCTTTGAGAATATTCTAAAATGTTCCAGACAATTCTGGACAATCGAAGGGGTTACCAGTTCTGGAATGTTCTAGAAATCACTAAAATATTCCAGAATGTTATGGAATCTTCTAGAAGATTCGGGAACGTTTAAGCATATCCGAAAAAGCTCTTCGAATATAGCGTTGTGGATCATTGAAAGAACTCCCTGTCATGTAGTGATATAATTATATATTCAGTTATGAATTTATTCAGTACATTAGATTTTGTGTTATGTAATAAATCAAAGATTTTATTTATTAATTACAGAATCGTATTATTGTACAATAATTGAAATTCATTATTCATTCCATTTATTATCCTCGATTATCAAAGTTTAGATCGTTGCCCTTTCCTCGGTATATTGTTGAATGGCTTCAAGAGTGGATACAATGACTGACTGGCCTTAAATGCAAGTACATCAGTTATTTTTGTTACAGTCTTGGAAATTTCATTGTTTTGATCCTTATTATTATCTTTTATATTGCTTTCATCAAGACCAGCACCACCATCAGCCATTGAGATTACGTGAACAGCTAATTTACGTCTTATTGGTGATTCGTGATAAACAATTTCCTGTGAAAAAATGAGAAAAACGATTTTTTGTAAAAAAATATTGAAAAAAAGGCTACGGGAGCGGGCAGTGATTCGCCGTGAAAACACCGTGAATCGCGGTGATGTACGGTGTTTTCATGGCGAATCACGATAAATCATGAAGAGCTTCAGTGTATCTAAATCACGTCGATATACGGTGTTTTACGGTGAATCACGATGAAGCTAAGCTCACCGAATCTAAAGTCCGGTGCAGTACGGTGTTTTCACGGTGAATCACTTCCCATAGATAACTTTATAATGAACCGAACTTATATTGACTCATCTCATTCCATCACTTAAATAAAAACTCAATTAATTACCTTGTAGAACGAAATAATTTGTTCCTTATTGATACTCATAAGATAAGCGACCTCGATATTAGCCCGATCGAAATTATACTGTTGCGTTGATATTTCACTCCAGAAAACAGCTGATAATGTACTCATCATCTTTGGCTTTTCAAGTCTCTGTGCTGCTAATGATGCCTTGTGCCTACTAAATTCCTCGTCAGACATACCAATTAATCTTTCAAGCATTGACTCCATAAATGCCTCAATTCTCTCCTCAACGTACTGTGGATGTCTATCACTTTGTACAATAACTCGCAATCCCTGTGCTCCATTGGTTCTTCTAATTCCACTGAAAACGATGTAGCCCAATTGCTCTTTTGTTCGCAGAATATTGAAGCACGGTTCTGATATAATTTGTGCTAGTAATTCAAGATGCATATTCGATTCAGTTGATTGTAATCCACTCTGATAGAAAATTTCAGTGCACGATGAAGTATGAAGTTTGTTGTGTACTTCATACAAAAAATGACATCCATTGTCTAAGCTTATTTCACGGTAAAGCATCAATTGTTTTGGTAGAAGTGGTAGAATTCTACGTTTCTCTTGACTCATCGGATCCTTGGTTAACTTTGTTTCAACAAGTCTAACTGTCTCCAGTGCTTCAGTCTCGGTTAAATTACCGTGTACCAAACTCTCTACGTGCATTTTTGATAATAATTGCGGTACAAATTTCTTCAATCTTTCAACTGTTATGTCATCACTTGCTTCAAGTAATTCGTCCTTGGTCCAAACTTGTTCAGCCAAAAGGACAGCGAGATAGTAAACTGCATGCTGATACGGTTGTTCTGCTTCAAAATTCCTTAATCCACGGATATATGATTCTTTGAGAATTTCAAATCTCTTCTCATCAACCGTAAAGTTTACCATTTTGTCGATAATTTTTTCTAGTAATACACGATGTTTATCGTGATAACCACCAACAGCCAGTGCAACACCATATTTGCTGCTTGTAAATTCCCAACTTAGACCAGCAAGCCCTGCGTTATATGCATATTCATTAAGAGAATCCTTGAAGAGTTGAATGTACATGTAAGTTAAATTGTAACTAACTGGATCCATGTAGGCCAATGGACTTGTAAAATCAAATGTCAAATTCACTTTTGGAAGAAGAAATTCATCATCTTGCTTGAACCAAACTCTCATAAATGGTGTGTCTTCGATTATTACGGGGAATTTGTCAATTTTTGAATCCTCAGTTGCTTTTATATCAAATGATGTCGGAATAAATTCATTTTTCATGGGAAATTTCAAATCCGGATGAAGACCAGGCTCTGACCAACTTGCTACAACATTATCAGGAATCTTTTCCTTCTTGTATTTCGTACCGTACCAGAATTCCGATTCAGTTGCTATTGGCTCGAATGCCTTCCCAACAATATGAATTCGGAGATTTTGGGGAACCAGGTGATCTGTGATTAATTTGATCAAGTCTGGACGCCATTCAATTGGTAAACAAGGAGCACTGAGGATCTCCTCCATTGGATACTTTTGGAGAGCCTGGGCTGCGTGATTAACGTAAGTACGTGGTGATGATTTCTCCTTGAAATCAAAATCCATTTGTGCTATTTTTGTGCATTCCTGGAATTCATGAATGTTTTATTTATTAGTAATTGATCAGAGATATTGTTTTGTATTTTGTTTTTGTCTATTGGATATATAGAGAATACGAGATCATTCAAAATATATGATAACAATTTTTATGATAAAGTGCTACAATTTTTCTCTTCTACATTCTAGAACGCGATGAATTTAGTTTATCTTCTATCAATTCTCTCAAATATCTCGTCAACTATAAGTAATAGAGTAATATTTGTGATATTGTTTTGTACAGCTCTGTTTTTACAAAAAAATGTGTTTGTTGAAAAAAATTCTCTCTCTCGCTTAAATTCCGAGATATTTCACGAAAACCACAATTACTTGTATCGGCTATCTGTTTTACCGACTGAACATTTCAGCAAAGGAATAAATGGGAAATTTAGTAATTCAAATTAAGGGTCGGATGTAAGAATGGTGATTTTCACAAGTTCTCTTACCCAAAATACATAGAGCACATGCTAGGGTCCCTAATTCTTACATCCGACCCTTA